>JAJOZX010004497.1:145000-377500 GCA_023014485.1 Bathynomus jamesi
TAAAAGTTTTAAAGTTTTTTGTAATGTTTTACGTTTTACTCGCAATCTTCAGAGGTCTTGCGGAACATCTAAAACTTGATCAATTTAGTTTTTTTAATCATTGTTGAGCATTTATAATGCATCTACAAATTTCTTGGACACAGGCATGTGGAAATGAAATTCACAAATTTAATTTTTCGACCCGGCCTAATATATATATATATATATATATATGCAAGTTAGCCCCACCAGGATTGGAACTCGGGTACTCTTAAGCAGTGATGCCACTCAGAAATTTAAAAAAAAACCAAAATCCACTTGTAAAAAATCCCAAGAAATCCCAAGATATACCATATGTCCCACAAAAAAGTACACCCAACTTTAGATTGTACTAACTCCTCCAAAAATTGAGATATTTTGGATCTGTTTGTTTGATTTAATATAGCAAATTATTCTTTGTTAACGTTCAAATTTATTCATGTTTAAACGATTTAGTGTTTAAGCATCTGCTTTTAACTGAAGCGTACAGCAAAATGGGTTGCGCGGAATGATCATTTCTCCCAGCCAGATAGCTCCTCTTGCTTTAACCAATGTGCTACTTTTTACGTCGAAGGATATTGCAAATATTTTTTTTAAATAATTCGAACTTTTGTATCTAAGATACGAGTCATACATATAAATGAAGAATCTGAATTACTAAATTTATAAATAACTTTGAAACCCTTATCATGCAGTTTACACGAAGGCAGCGCGTTCTCATGGTCACAACTTATCTGCAAACTAAAAGCTTAAAACAAGTTCAGAATACCTTCGAACTGCAATTTCCCGATAGAGCTTCTCCAACTAAACATACAATTTTGAAGAATGTTCGGAAATACAAAGAAGAAGGAACGGTCCTCAATTTGAACAAAGGACGTTCAGGCCATCCGAAGACGGCAAGAACAGACGAGAACATTCAGCATGTTCGGCATTTATTAGAGAGACATCCAAAAGTGTCCACCAGGCGAAATGGTACAGAACTCTCACGCATGTCATTTCATCGAATAGTTCGTGAGGATTTGAATTTGTACCCATACAGAATGGAAATTCGACATCAACTCATTGAAGGAGATCTACCTCGCCGCCTAAGATTTGCCCAGTGGTTTCTTGAAAAACCAGAAAGATTCACGGAACAATTAGTGGTTGGAGATGAGGCGGCCTTTTTTATGAATGGTCTAGTGAACAGACAAATCTGCCGTCAGTATGCATCAAAAAATCATCCACCTGACAATCATATCTACGAAAAGAATAACTCTAGACAAAAAACTGTCTCTCTGGGTAGGACTGTGCGGTAATGGAGCGTTAATTGGCCCGGTCTTTTACGATGGTAATCTAAATGGTGAAGCTTACCTAGAAATGATAGACCGAGAAATCCTTCCACAAATACGTATTACTTATGGAAACCGATTTAATCGTATTTGGTGGGTGCAAGACGGAGCTCCTGCTCACAGGAGAGTTATTGTGAAGGAACGCTTGCAGGAAGTCTTCCACCAAAGAGTAATTGCTACAGGCCATGACATTGAATGGCCTCCCAGAAGCCCTGACTTGACCCCGTGTGATTACTTTTTATGGGGTCATTTGAAAAATAGAGTATTTGCATCAAACCTATCAATTTAGATGATTTGAGGACTCGCATCACAGCTGAAATCAACTTGTTAAAAGACAATCCAGATCTTATCAAAAGAGTGATGGGGAAGATGAGAGCTCGACGCCAGATTTGTATCGATAGGAATGGCGGTCATGTTGAAAGAAAACGAAACTAAGCATAACTTTTGCAATAAGGAATAAAGAAAAATCTGCTTTGTATCTTACTAAAATTATGTTAAAGTATCTATTATTATGTATTTGTCTTTTCATTACATCGATAGCACACACATTATTTTTTCAGTGACCAATTTTGCGCAATCCATTTTGTTGTACCCTTCAGTTAAAAGCAGATGCTTAAACACTAAATCGTTTAAACATGAATAAATTTGAACGTTAACAAAGAATAATTTGCTATATTAAATCAAACAAACAGATCCAAAATATCTCAATTTTTGGAGGAGTTGGTACAATCTAAAGTTGGGTGTACTTTTTTGTGGGACATATGGTATAGTATATCCCAAGATTAAAATCCCAAAATTTGGTATATTTGCTTAAAGAAATCCCAATATCCCTAGGTATCGCTGAAAATGCCAAGATCTTGGGATAAATCCCAAGGAGTGGCATCCCTGCTCTTAAGTACCAGACCCGGGCACTATACCGCTACGCTACGACAAGGTAAAAACTAATACAACCGGATGTATATTTCAAAACCAGGGGGGAACACTTAACATTTTCGCGACCAGAGGTGTTTTAAATGCTAGTCACCACCTGCACTCAAGGTAATGACACCACTTCATTAAAATCTATTTAGTATAACACTGGAATATCATAGATAAAATTTTATGTATTTTCACGCACGATTTTTGCGAGAATAGCCCTTTTCATTATTAAAAACTGCGCTTATTCGTGCGTGACATTCCATATACAGTATATATATATATATATATATATATATATATATATATATATATATATATATATATATATATGTGTGTGTGTGTGTGTGTGGTGTGTGTGTGTGTGTGTGTGTGTATATGTTAACTGAAGTCAAAACCTTTATTTCTTCTGTTTAAACATAGTATGGCAATTTATAAAAGGCAAAATTTAATTTAATCTTTTCTTCATTTATTCCACGAATTCGAACAAGCATTGGGACATTTAATAAATGTCAATAAAGTGTTTATAAGAAGTCAATAAAACGTGTTTGACGTTTACTAAGCGTACAATTTGTTTCTCTGATATATAAGTATACTGCAAAGGCCACTAATAGGCAATCCCGGACCCCGAACCCCGGTCCGCCGACGGATTTTTATACGAACCGACGTTCTTGAACCGACTTGTAAGTGAAAGTTTAGTTAAAATCGTGAGTAAATACGACACTATATTAAAAATTTGAACATTCTTACTTTGAACATTCTTACATTTGAACATTCTTACTTTGAACATTCCTACATTTGAGCATTCTTACCCACATTCTTCTTATAATTCCCTGACATTATTTTCTTAAAATACATTGAAATATATGTTCATTTGGGTAAAATAATGTTGGCCACATTATGAAAAAACTTCGAAAGAAAAGGGGTGGGTAGCGGACCTTGGTATAGAGCTACAGAAACATCTATAAACTGACCTCAAAGAAACTTAAATGTTGATCCCTAGTCTATAAAGTACAGGCATTAATTAACTCAACAAAATCCTTCCCTGATGAATCGAAAAAGTAAGATTCACCATGATAGCTGAGTGATAGAACGCCGGGCTGTTTGTTTTGAAGGTCCTAGCTTCGAGTCTCGGCTCGGTTCTCAGTTTTCAGTTTTCAGCCTCGCTGAGTATCCTTTGATGGGTGAGTGGTTTGGATCCCCGTCATATAACTTTAAATGTTATAATGTTATAATGTTATAATGTTTCAGACCAACAAAGACCCTAGGATCCACTCATGGCTGGTCTACCTAACTGTGTTCGTGTATTGTGTATGTCCTCCGTGGTGGCGGAGGGGACCTACAATTTTACGTGGGTTCCGAACCACAAGAACACAAGAAATTTATGTAAAAACTGCCGGTAAATTGGCAACGACCAATTTTTACGAAACTAAATAATTATCAATTTAAAACTAATTAATTATCGATTTAAAACTAAAGATAGAATCTCTGATCCAGAGGATCAAGTCATAATAGACTACTATCCACAAATATGTTACACTCTATATCTATTTATAAAGGACATGCAAATATATCGGATCCAAAGAATCCAGTCAGTTTCATTACGGTATCCATCAAGTCACGATCCATATCGATAGCGGACCAAGTCAAAATTTACAATCATATACATTACAATATATACACTTACGAGAAAAAGAGTAGGTGTGGCTGTAAAGACTGTACAGTAATGTAGAAATGTGTGTGCACCCATTTTGGGTCTCCCATTTAAAGGTGTTTGTGGGGCAAGTGAAGATCATGAGTTTTTCAATACCTCACAGTTCCTTCTCAAGCTTTCAACATTTCTATCACCTAAATGTTACGTCGTGGTCAATGTCCAATACTGCTTCGCGTCGATCAGCAAAGTTAAACGACATTGGGTCTCAGCAGTAGTTAGATAAGAGACCGCCCTCCGCGTCCTTATTATGTATAGCGACAACCCGTGGTTCCGATCTCACATAAAGTTGTAGGTCCCCCTCGTCATACGCCCTTAGATATTAGAAGGAGGTTAAACAGCCCCATTAACCAACCATCCATCATCAAATATACGATTCTGAGGAAGGCCATGTTAAAAACACAATATTATTCATGATCTTAAAAACTCTTAAATTATTTACATTATAATAAAACTACAGATACGATACTTTAACAAAAACCTTCACAAATTGTTAGCAAAGAAATTAATTACTAAAAGCATTTAATTAATCCATAAATATTGTTAAAATACTTTAAAAATAACTCCGAAATGCATTTTGAATTCTCCTTCACAGAAAAAGGACTTAAAATTCCATAAAACGGAATTGCAATAAGATTCAGAAGGGATTTAAATAAAAATATGACGTACTGCTCTCTCTCTCTCTCTCTCTCTCTCTCTCTCTCTCTGTCTCTCCTCTCTCTCTCATAATGATAATCATAAGTTAGTTTTATTGGCTCGATATACAGTAAATCCCATAAAATAGTACAATATTCTTGAAGGTAATAAACGATCTATGGAAATAAAAATATAAAGTACTCGTAGTGACAATACCAACATATATACAGTGTGTGTGTGTGTGTGTGTGTGTGTGTATATATATATACATATATATATTTTTTTTTTTTTGCGAGAAGGAGGGGTCAAGGGCGAATACTCGTAAAATCGCGCCCCTTCCCCATAGGAGATAATGATGATAATGATAATGATAATTTTTATAGTCAGAAGACAGATCCAATAAAAAAAAAAAAGGTACAGTATCCATCAAGGTAATTAAACAATAAACTTAATTAAACAGTAAACTTAAAAACTAAAAAAAGGACAACGGTAATAAAGAAATAGCAATAATACACGTAAAGAAACGAGAAATAATAAAATTAGTAATAACATGTTCGTAAAAATAAAAAGAACATGGAATGGAATGGCTGATCCGAGAGTTAAGTGGAGATATAGACAAACACTTTCATACCAAGTGGTCCACAGTCTAGAACAGCGTTCCTCAACCTTTTTTTGTACTGCGGACCCCTTATTAAAATCTTGATATTTTTGGGGGCCCCCTCCCCAAAAATTATCTTTTGCATTATGATTAAATAGTATATAGACAAATTGAGGTATCCAGATTAGTATAGTTTTTTAGTCTTGATTTATACTTCAAAATCAGAGTAAAAATTTAATAAAAATGCGTAAAACTCACCGATGTTCTGTTTACATAAAAGAAACAGCATAAAAACAGGGAAGGGGCTCACCCCGGCTCATTTGTGCCAAAAACCCACAGTTCATGAATTGGAAACGTAAGACGGTCGTAAAAAAACATTTATAGAAACTTTAAAGTTTCAAGTAACCGAAAATGTTATCGGTTAGAGGTCAAAATTAGCCACCACAAAAAAGGGAAAAAAAATTGTTTTACTGAATATAATCTAGTCAACTCACTGACCCCTTAAACACAACTCACGAACCCCTAGGGGTCCGTGGACTCCCTGTTGAGAACCGCTGGTCTAGAAGACGTAATAAAGCGGGACTGATAAATAACTTGGACAATTGGATTGTCTGAATTTTTAATTCTTCGCATTAGACTGTATTGAGCACGTCTTGTTACCTCCGGGAGGCTCGAAACGTTGCGATGAGTGAACATTAAATTGACTTCACTTTTCTGTCAGACTATAATCAAACTATACTGTCATTCCTATAGCGAATATTCTGTATGGAAACGATATTGAAATTACAATAATAACAATAATAATAATAATAATAACGTTTTATTTCTCCTACACTATCAGTCGATAATTCAAACAAAAGAATTATACCATACGAACTCGTATGTGTGTGTGTGTGTGTGTATATATACGAGTGTTTGGGCTACGTAGTGGCCGATGTCGTAACACCGCTTCTCGGAGATCAGCGAAGTTAAGCGACATTGGGTCTGGGTAGTAGTTGGATGGGAGACCGTCCTCTGCGCAGCAGATTATGTAGCGACCCGTGGTTCGGATCCCACGTAAAGCTGTAGGTCCCCTCCGTCATATGACCGTAGATGTTGCGAAGGAGGTTAAACAACCACAATTAAAAAAATATATATATATACGAGTATATACCCGTAACCTCGTAGCAGTTCCGTGCGTTGGTCTCTCTTCACACGAAGGTCAAGCTGGTGGTCCCGCCTCTTTTATATATATATATATATATACAGTGGCGTTCAAAGGTCTGCGTCCACCTTATACTGTAATCACCCAATTTATTGTAAATTGTACAAATACAGTATATATGATAATTACAACAAAATTTGATTTTTTATTGTTACATTATTTACTTCTAAATGTAATTATTAGAAATTAGTAAAGAAATTAACAATTTAATGGCATAATCTTATTAATAAATAATCGATATGACCTCCTTTTGCTTTAATGACAGCTTCCACTCTGTGAGACATAGATTCGACAAGTTTCTGGATAACATCTTGTGCTATGCCGTTCCAGCATTCTTCTACATTCTCCCACAGAGATTCAAGAGAAGTTATATTCTTTTTAGCTTTCAGACTCTTCAAATGGTCCCAAAACTGCTTTATTGGAGTGATATCAGGACTTTGTGGAGGAAACTTCATAATTTGTAGAACACCTTCATCTTTTTTATTGTTGAGATAGTTCATGCAAAGGTTAGAAGTGTGCTTTGGGTCGTTATCCTGCTGGGAAATGAATCCCTGACCACAAAGCCTCAATCCTGATGGTATTGCGTGTCTCACTAGCATGGAGTGGTACTTCTCTTTTGTGAGAGTGTAAGTGATTCTGTGAAGATCTCCAACTCCAGAATAACTGAAACAACACCAAACTTGAATGTTGCCTCCACCATGTTTTACTGAATGTTTTATGCAAGGATCTATCAGTTTTTCTTTGGTTTTATGTCTAACATAAACTCTCCTATGAGACCCCAAAAGTTCCAATTTTGATTCATGAGTAAAAAGAACTTTTTTTCCAGTCGTCTACAGTAAAATTTCGATATTCTCTTGCCCACTCCAATCTTTTTGCCTTATTTTGTTTCCTCAGTAATGGTTTGGACGCAGCAACTCTGCCATAGAGACCAACTTTTATGAATCTTCTTTTTATAGTACTTGTACTTATTGGAGAGTCCCGTTGTTCAGTCAACTGTGCCTGAATCTGTGTAGCTGTGGCTTTTCTGTCACGCAGTGATGTAACCTTGATGTAATGATCCTCAGAATCAGTAATCACTTTAGGTCTGCCAGATCTTGTCTTTGAAGAGCACGATCCAGATTCTTTATAGCTGCTTATGGTTCTTTGGACGGCCACTTTTGAAACGTTAATTTTTGCCGAATCTGGCGTTGGAACATTCCCTCTCTTGAAAGGGCAATTATCTATTTGTCCTCTCTGGAATAAACTTAGTTCCTTAGACATTTCAATTACGGCCTTTAAAGAGTGAATAGAGAAAATTATCAATTATTTTTTAATGAAATTGCTACAATGTCATTGACTAATTGGTTTTATCAGTTATAACAGACCAGTTGTTAAAATTACTGTATGAATACACTATTTTGAGGATTAATAACATTTGGCTATGGTCTATCACCATTCACCAATACCTGGGTTAAAATTGGTGTTATTATACTGGAAAGAAAAAAAACGTAACAGGACCAAAAAGGACCATTTTCATTAATGTGTCCTTTCTTATGAAATAAAAGCTTACACATGTAGTAGAATATATGAAATACCATTTCTTGTAAAAGAAAACACCTTAATATAGTGGACATATTTTCTCAGAGTTGTATTATTTTCTAGAAATTGTCTAAAACTGAGGTGGACGCAGACTTTTGAACTCCACTGTGTGTATATATATATATATATATACCGTAAAGAACGACGCTTGTATAGAAGAACATTCCGTGCAAGATGAGGAGGGAGAACGAACAAATGAAAAAATGAGGTAACCACCCGGGAATCGAACCCGGGATCTTCCGATTGCCGGTCAGATATGATAACCACTACACCATGGGCCTCACTCGATCAGAAGTCGTAATTCTCCTACATATTAGTATATTTATAGTACTTAGTAATAGTAGTATAGTAGTATAGTAATGGTGTACTGTACTAATAACAGTAGTATCCTTGTTACAGGAAATGGTGGCATTGCAGTTATCGTTTGAGCAACGTAAATGGATTCTGAAGCACTACTGGAAGACGGAGAATGTGGCTGAGGTACAGAGACATTGGAGAAATGAGTTTGGAACATTACCACCATCACGGGTAACAATTACAAGATTACGTGATAAGTTTGAGACTGACGGAACAGTGCAAAACGTCAACAAAGGCCGATCGAAGACGTCGCACTTCATCTGACAATGAAAGTGTTGAGACCGTGTTACAGGCCTTCACAAACTCTCCAAATAAGTCTACAAGGCAATGTTCTCGTGAGACTGGTGTTTCTAAATCCAGCGTTCATCGCATTTTGCGACGTGAAAAGTGGAAACCGTACATACCTAGACTGCTCCATGCAATGAATGAGGACGATCCAGATCGTCGAAAGGAATTTTGTGAGTGGTTTTTGCACATGTGTGATGAAAAATAATCTTTTCCTGATTTCATTGTTTGGTCCGATGAAGCCACTTTTAAACTTAATGGTACTATCAATCGACACAACTGTGTGTACTGGGCCACCGAAAATCCAAACGTAACAGAAGAACGAGCACTTAATCAACCAGGAGTGTCAGTGTGGTGTGGTCTGCCTTCCAGAGGACTGATAGGACCATTTTTCTTTGAGGACACTGTCACAGGTGCTGCTTACTTATCAATGCTGCGAGACGAAATTGTACCTTCAATCAGAGCTCTTTTTTTGGAAGAAGAGTGTTACTTTCAACAGGATGGCGCGCCACCACATTACCATAATGACGTTAGAAATTTTATCAATGTTTGTTTTCCTAGAAGATGGATAGGACGTAGGGGATGTACGGAGTATCCACCACGATCTCCTGACTTAACACCCTTAGACTTTTACTTGTGGAGCACTCTGAAGAACACTGTGTATGCTGAAAAACCAAGGACACTACAGGCCTTGAGACACGAAATTGAAATAGCCTGTGCCAACATTCTACTCCGAACAATCCGAACAGTATGCCGATCTGTTGCGCGCCGTTGTCAAGAATGTATTGATGCTAGTGGCGGACATTTGGAACATTTAAAATATCAAAGTAAGCAGCACAACCATGAAGGTATTGACGTTGCTGGCTGATTTCGAATATTTAAACATTAAAGAAGCCTATTTGCTATCTATTTACTATCCGCCTATTTTGCTTATTGATATATATGTTAATATGATGTGTAAACATTTTTTGGGGACACTCCGTGTGTATATATATATATCGACAATAACATAATATTTAAACAGAATTCCAAATATTTTTTTACGCTCATGAATATTATATTCACACGATAATTCAGCGAATGAATATTAATTATAAATAGACATTTCGAGAAAAATGGTCGTTGGGAAATAAAATTTTGAAAATGGGAACAGAAATTAAAAATTATTAAATTTTGTCGCTTTTCGAATCTATTTTTAGTTTTTCGAAGGATTTTTTCAGATATGTCTGAGACACCATTGGCTAATATAGCTTCATTCAATTTAATTATTTTAAGATAGCTTTTTGATTAAGTGTACATACTATTAATTTTATTATTTGAGCATATATTGTAATTAAACATCACTTATAAACCATTTCGACTCGTAAACCTCGTAAATCTGAATAAAGCCTATGGTGCGCGACTTCTGAAACACCCTGTATATATATATATATATATATATTATTATATATAATATATATATATATATATATATATTAATATATATATATATATACAAACTCAGAATGGTTTAACATATATATATTATATATATATATAATATATAATATTAGTGATGTAGGTCACATCCGCATCCGCATCCGCGGAACATCCGCACTTTTTCTCGCATCCGCATCCGCGTCCGCACTTTGGACTGCGGATGTCGTGCGGATGTGGACCGTTGAGATAAAACGTCATTAATAAGCGGAAATTATCAAATTCAACTATATTAATAGAACTAGTTCATTGTGCGCAAAAGTGATGCAAGCGACAAGACGAGAGGCTGTTCTTGTATGAAGTTACTCTCTTGCAACCTACTTAGATCCACGTTACAAAGCTAAGTTATTTTCACCTAGTACATTAGAACGAGTTAAATCATCACTTGGCAAAGCAGTTGAAGAGCTTCAATCTCTTGAATCTGTCGCTTCGCCACCCACCAAAAGAATAAAAGTTTCAGTGACAGAACCAACACCTTCAACAAGCAAATCTATCACAGAATCTGTCTCTCAGTTTCTTGAGTCAAGCAGCAATGACGAGACCTACGCGATGTCAAAGATGTAAAAATGATCGAGAGCTATCACCAAGAAAAAACGCCTGGCTGCATGTGACAATCCTATTAGTTGGTGGAAAAATACGCAGAATATCTATCCATACTTGAGTAAACTTGCAAGGAAACATTTAGCCTGTCCTCCAACAAACGTACCAAGCGAGAGATTATTTAGCAGTGCTGGATTAATATATGATGAAAAGAGAAACAGACTGGCAGCAGAAAAGGCAGAAAAATTAATGTTCCTTAAGCATAACCTTCCTATAATTAAGTTGAATATTAAACGATGAACATCTTAGTTTATTTTATTTTAATTACTCATTTATAAATATGCCTAATAAAACTTTAAACTTAATATAAATAGTTATCAAGCTAATTAAAGATCTCTTTCTATAAGGGTGGGGTTGGGGAAAGAGGTCGGTGGGTGCATTTGAGTTGGGTTCACGTCCCGCATCTGGTAACACAATTATGGTTTCTAATTGTGGCTGAAACTCAACAAAATATAACGAATTTATTTTCAGACGAATTCACTAATTGATTTCTATATTAGTTAGATGCTTGATATTATTTTATATGTTCAGAGAAAAGTACAGCAATTATTGTACAATTAATCAATTATACTACATTATAGCTACAGCTCTCTCTATATAATAACTTATTATATACGTTAAACACAACAAATCTCGAATATATCCTAAAAAATAACGAAAATGTAGACATCCGCATCCGCATCAGCATCCGCGGATGTTGAAATCAAACATCCTCATCGCATCCGCATCCGCGGATGTGAAAAAAATGACATCCGCTACATCACTAATATATATATTATTAATACCTTGTATGGCTTCGAAAGACTATTCATGATCGACCTGCTGTCGACCCCTCTGCAGCATCCCGCCTTATTTGCGGGATTTGTTGGAGGAGAGAGTTGTTTTCCACACTTCTCTATGCCTCGTACGCATGGCTGGTTAGAGACTTTGCATAAGTGTGTGTATATGTATATATATATATATATATATATATATATAATGTGAACTTTTTATTTCACTGCTTAGTTGGCACTCCTCTAGAAGACATTGATAGGTGATCCTCTGCTCATTGAACTGTGGTCCAGTTATGTAATCTCCATCCGCATCCTACCAAGTTCTTTGCATTCAGATGATGTAACGACCCGTGACTCGGATTCTACTTTAAGCTGTAGGTTCTCTCCGCATATGAAAACAACAACAGCAAGAATATTCCTTCAATTCAATGGGGGTTTTTTAACAAAAAACTTTAAAGGTAATCACCAATTCTCCGATCTCTCCGAATAAAGTTTTTTCGAAAGAGGACGTTGAGGAGGTCACTGAGGTCAAAGGTCGAACAGGTGGTTTGGTGAAAGACGAGAACTCAAAGCCAACCTTTCTCATCGAACAGAAAGTCAGGTGGTCCTTTTCCCCGCTTCCGAGCAGGAAACGAAGTTTCCTGTCCACCGGATACCTATCTTGACAAGGCTATAGTCTCTCTCCCTCTCTCTCTCTCTCTCATACCGGGTCCGAGGAAAGTTTGAAATAAGATAAAACTTCATATGTAGAGAAGTAATACTCGTAATACACACACACACACACACACACACACATATATATATATATATATATATATATATATATATATATAAACTGCAATGACCACGCAGTATATTAATGTATAGAAACGACGTAAGTATAGAGGAGTGTTCTGCACACGAGGAAGAGAAATAACGAACAAATGAAAAATGAGGTGACCGCCCTGGAATCGAACCCAGGATCTTCCGATTGCCGGTCAGTGGTAGCATATCTGACGGCAATCGGAAGATCCTGGGTTCGATTCCCGGGCGGTCACCTCATTTTTCATTTGTTCGTTATTTCTCTTCCTCGTGTGCAGAACACTCCTCTATACTTACGTCGTTTCTATACATTAATATACTGCGTGGTCATTGCAGTTAAATGTACATATTCACGATTTGCGAGGGTGCCCTCTCAAGGCATTGGTTTCTGCCCTATGTAGGAGAATTACGACTTCTGACTGATCGAGGCCCGTTGTGTAGTGGTAGCATATCTGACCGGCAATCGGAAGATCCTGGGTTCGATTCCCGGGCGGTCACCTCATTTTTCATTTGTTCGTTATTTCTCTTCCTCGTGTGCAGAACACTCCTCTATACTTACGTCGTTTCTATACATATATATGTGTATATATATATATATATGTATATATATATATATATAATATATATATATATATATATATATATATATATAAACAAAGCTTAAAATTTATTTTACTTTGTATTGTTATTATTCGTTTATCTGAATAATAAAGGAAGAATATATACATATATATATATTAGGGTGGCTGTATAAACATAATCTTCAAAAAGTTAAGTTCGGAACCCATGTTCTTAATAAATGCAAAAAACTTCACTTTTCTACGTGGAGGTCAAAATATGATAATAAAAACCCACTCTAATAGACAGAGTTTATTTCCACAACAGTTTCGATGCCCACTGGTATCCTCTTCGGGTGGATACACCCGAAGAGGATGCCAGTGGGCATCGAAACTGTTGTGGAAATAAACTCTGTCTATTAGAGTGGGTTTTTATTATCAAATATTGTTCTTATTCCCTAAAAAACTCTGAGTACCAATTTGTATACAAATCGGAAATGTTTTAGGTGCCGCAAGAGTCCAGAAGATTTTAACTTAGTCTTGTTTGAGTTCAATTCCAGATCCCCCTCACCCATAAGGGGATTTCGTTGGTGCTAACAACTCATTGTCGCTTGGTTGAACTTTGGAGACCTTCAACTAATGTTTTCTTTCTTGCATCTGGGAATGTTTTACGATGTTCCTCAACGACCTGAAGCAAAAACTGTGTCTGTTCCTCATTTCTCGTTACAGAGGCGTTAAAGTCCTTTATCAATGCTACTCCCCTTTCTGCTATATCATTGACAACCTTCATCCTTTTAAGAATCTTGGAAGCGTTTTGATAATCTGGAAACTGTTCCCATTGAGCTGGATCTATAGAAATTAGAAAGTCATCTTCCAACCCTAAAATTGAGAACAGTTGTCGAGAGTTTGCTGTGACAAATGATGACAGATCTTTTCCTTCAACAATCGTTGGACAAATTCTATGTGGAGGCCGTTTATCTCCTTCATTTTTAGAGCTGCGACCATCAATCTCTTCATTTCTAAAGGTACACGATTATCAAAGAAAGAGAGACCAATCAGACGTTCACTTAAATACCACAAATGATTACCGAATGCCTTGCCTGCAGATTTGGAGACGACAGTGTCTGGTAAGTTTTTAATTGCTGAAGGAGCTCAAGGACATTTGCAAGAGCTAAAGTTGCTTGGGGGCATTGGGGGCTTTTACATAAATCTTTGTAGTGAATAAATTGAATCTTCTTAAAGATGATATTTCTCTTGATGTTAGACGAACCTGTGAACGGAGTAGATAAATCTTTATAGAATAAATTACGTTTGCTAGCCAACGTGCACGATGTAGAGTACCTAGTTGCATCAGTCGTCTTCCTCGTGGGAGTACTTCTCCCAGAAACAACAATGTTAATTCTAAGGTTTCTCGGTAATCATCTCTTGGTTGACGTTCTTCTAGGTTAGTTTTACAGAATTCAGTTATTTCCTTCCATTCAGATATGTCTAAGGTCACGTCTTTATCACCGATCACTGGTTCAAACTTACTCTTACCAATGTTACTCCATTCTAACTGCAATCGCTTAAATTAGCAATATCAGGTCCCGATGAGAGACCAAAAAGGACGCCAAATACATTTCCAACTATAATCTCATGGATATGATGACGACAGGCTAGGTGCAGACGATTTTTGTCCAACATTTGTTCAATCTGGATGCAGGCACCTCCTCTCTTTCTTGTATTACTTGGCGTGGTATCAAACGACATAGCTTTGATCTGGTTGGTTAAATTCCATTCTTTTACAGTTTCAACAATAGCCTTTGCAATTGCTTTTGCACTTTCAGAGGTAAGTTTAGGGACTGCAGAAGCTTGCCGATATCTTTACCAGTCACTACCACAGGCAAACGACCGACAGACTTTTTTCCTGTGATATCAGGTAGCATTTTCCCATCCCAGTGAACTACTAGGGGCGTTTCTGGAGCAAAGTGTTCAATGATATTAGCTGAAGTTTCTTTTCTAATTTTCATCCTTTTAGTGCGAATAGAATCTTTGTTGATCGATAGTGATTCTACATCATATCCTAAACTTTTTGCCGTAGCAGCAACGAATGAGCTGCTGCTCAGTTGCTGGGCTTTGTACAGTCTAGAGCTTGTGCTAATTCGGAAGTCATTATGTTTTGAGACCTTGCTTTCTTCAATTGTGGTTGGGTATCACCCTGAGGAAAACGTTTTAATTTTTGAGATGTATCATACTATTTTCCGAATGGATCGACTCGTTATCACTACTGGTACTCGAATCTATTGTTGCAACTTTGCTTAGCTGTTGTATTTCTTTTTCATAGTTTCTCTTGCGGCTAATAAAATTTTGCTCTCTGATTATTTTATTTCTTTCCTTGATTGTTGTCACTTTATCAATGCCAGCTATGTGACCTTTCCTTCCACTGCGCTGAGCAATAAGAAATTTCTTATCTTCTATTTTCATCATAAACAGAGCATTCTCGTGGGCAATATCAAATAGTTTATTGAGTCGTGATGTGAAGTGTGTTTCATTAGAAATTTGCTTTTGAGATCGACGGGACTTACTTTTTTGTAATGCTTTCCATTCAGAATGAAGTTTGAGCAACCGCTTAATAAGATCATGTTCATGCGCAGGTGGAATACTGGCTTTCTTCCAGAAACCCATAACACTGATCAAAGTGCTCTTAGCACTATCTTTCAAAGGGAGCTTCATCTCTGAATGATGGTAAAAAAAAAATGTGCCAAAACTTGCTGCTGAGAAGGGAGTTTATCGCCCAATATTTTTGGTAAAGTTGGATCAACAAGCCATATAGAACGAGTACTATAACTAGTACTAGCCATGATTGCAAAAAAATTGAAGATTTTTAGGGCGTGAAACTCCTAACCGTGAAATAAATGGAGCACGAATTACTACCACATACGCACTTCCTCAGCATGTAGTTAACTGAGGATTTGAGCTGCAGCTTGCTCCTTGCAAGTTTTTCAGATGCCAAAAGTCACAAGAAGTAGTTACATATATTGATATTATATCATAAATACAACTATATATCGGAAAACATATGAATATTTCATATAAACATTTCAATAATAATTTCTGAAAATTTTGCAAAGAAATAAAAGGGGTATTTTACTATTGATTAAAAGTACATTACTCTACATTTTTATACTGCCGTGCGCCACCCCTAAATATGATTTGATTGCTTTAAAAAATGGCATACTATGTTTTCTCATGATAAAGAACAAAATTCGACCTTCCGAACTCTAAACTTAAAAAATAATTTTTGTCCCTATATGCTGATAGCCATTCTAATATACAGGGTGGGTAAAAAAAAGTGACTCCTTAGAGGCAAATTGTCATATTAAAAAAAGTAAGGGGACTAGAGCTCCCAAACTTCATAGATGCTTACCTTATCATGTTGTTCGTCTTAATTGAGAAGTTGCTCGATGTGGCCCCCTTCCTGCTCAACGCAGGCCTCCAAACATGGACGCCACTGATCAATACACCTGTTTACATATCGTTGAGACACCTTCTCCCAGCCGAGCAGAATTCTTTCTCGTAGTTCATCTATGTCTCTTATATTGGTAAAAGGGATGTAAACTTTGGACTTCAGGGCTTCCCAAACACCATAATCTAGCGGTGAAAGATTGGGGCTACTAGCCGGCCACATATTGGGTTCGATCAAATCCGGTGTTTCGTTCTCAAAGAATGTGACAGTTTGGCGTGCTCTGTGAGCAGGGGCTTCATCTTGTTGGAAAGTATATCTTTCATCACTAATTCGTCGAATATCAGTTAGATAGAGTGAAAGATATACTTTCCAACAAGATGAAGCCCTGCTCACAGAGCACGCCAAACTATCACATTCTTTGAGAACGAAACACCGGATTTTATCGAACCCAATATGTGGCCGGCTAATAGCCCCAATCTTTCACCGCTAGATTATGGTGTTTGGGAAGCCCTGAAATCCAAAGTTTACATCCCTGGTACCAATATAAGAGACATAGATGAACTACGCGAAAGAATTCTGCTCGGCTGGGAGAAGGTGTCTCAACGATATGTAAACAGGTGTATTGATCAGTGGCGTCCACGTTTGGAGGTCTGCGTTGAGCAGGAAGGGGGCTACATCGAGCAACTTCTCAATTAAGACGAACAACATGCTAAGGTAAGCAGCTATGAAGTTTGGGAGCTCTAGTCCCTTTACTTTTTTAATATGACAGTTTACCTCTAAGGGGTCACTTATATATATATATACAGGGTGGGCCGTAAGTTTCCATACATAGGAAAAATAAAAAAAAAATTATGGACAACCATTTTTATTTATATAATATGCTCTACATGGTTGCCATTGTTTTGAAAACACATTTCAATACGTGTTCCCCACTGTTGATGAACACGCATTAGCACAGTTGACGTTATGCTTGTAATGGCGTTGGTGATACGTTCCTTTAGATGATTTATGTCTCGTATCTTTTCCTGATACACCATGGCCTTCAAGTGCCCCCAAAGATAGAAATCAAGGGGGGTGAGATCTGGGGATCTGGGAGGCCACTCCACAGGACCAATTCAATTCGTTGCTCTTTCGTCAAACGCATATTCTTAGGGTATCTGAAACATAAAAACAAATGTTTAATTTTTCCTATGTATGGAAACTTACGGCCCACCCTGTATATATATATATATATATATATATATATATATATGTAAAGAACGACGCTTGTGCAGAAGAACGTTCCGCACAAGATGAGGAGGGAGAACGAACAAATGAAAAATGAGGTAACCACCCGGGAATCGAACCCGGGATCTTTCGATTGCCGGTCAGATATGCTATCCACTACACCATGGGCCTCGATTAATCAGAAGTCATAATTCTCCTACATACGAGCAGAAACCAATGCCCTGAGAGGGCACCTTCGCATGCCGTACATATATATACATTTTAACTGCAAACAACACACAGTAATTAATGTAAAGAACGACGCTTGTGTAGAAGAACGTTCTGCACAAGATGAAGAGGGAGAACGAACAAATGAAAAATGAGGTAACCCCCCTCAGGGCATTGGCTGCTCGTATGTAGGAGAATTACGACTTCTGATTAATCGAGGTCCATGGTGTAGTGGATAGCATATCTGACCGGCAATCGGAAGATCCCGGGTTCGATTCCCGGGTGGTTACCTTATTTTCATTTGTTCGTTCTCCCTCCTCATCTTGTGCGGAACGTTCTTCTACACAAGCATCGTTCTTTACATTAATTATACTGTGTTGTTTGCAGTTATATATATATATATATATATATATATATATATATATATATATTGTATATATATATATATATGGGATGAATTTCACAATTAAACACGTGAAATGAGTGACTGATGTAAATCCACAAGGAAAAAGAAAAATGATTCGAAGGCTTTTCGTGTATTCAGAAGTATACCTCGTCAGGGAATGACGTCATTCCCTGACGAGGTGTACCTCTGAATACACGAAAGGCCTTGGAATTATTTTTATTTTTCCTCGTGGGTTTACATCATATATATATATAATATATTATTATATATATATTTATTATATATATATATATATATATATATATAATGTTAATCTCTGTTTAAACAAGAATATACAGTTTAATGTATTCAGTATAATTCCTTCGCTTTTTTGTCTTTGTGCATCCAAGCATTTTTCATTACAAAAGGAACACGACATGTACCCTACTTCAGATATTTTTTGTTTTGTGGACCTTCTGGAAAGCACACGCGAACTTTTAGGGGCCCTCGGATCCTCGGTTTTAGAACACTGCATTAATTTAATATATTATATATTAAATTTATTCGTTATTTTATTGTGTCCGTTCAAAAATTAGTCTTCTTTACATTTTTTTTAAATAATGATTTCCTCACTTTTTATTTACAAGGAAAATAAAAATCTAATTTTTATTTATACTGTTCCTTCGTTATTTGCGCCTTAACGAGGTAAATACCGAAGTCAGTCTTGTTGCCCTACCTCTCAAGTCGGACCAATGAAGTAGGGAGTTGGTTTTTTGTGTTCTTTATTTCACATAGCCAGATACACCGGATCATCTGGAATTGTTCTGAACCAGGTGTCTAATCTTCTTTTAAAAACTTCCACTCTTATACCACTCGTGTTGCTAAGTTTCTTGGGCAGTTGGTTGAACAGTCTTGGTCCTCTGACAATGGATAGTAAAAAGAGCCAGTGCTTCGAACATTTTTTAATGGACACTAAACGTTTTGAAAGTTTCGTTCGTCATCAGTGGTGAAAACCAGAATGATTGCAAATGAAATTAAAATGAAGAGCACAATTAAGAAGGTTTATTTCAAGACTAAAGTTATTAGAGGATTAACATTGTGTAAATTCACATAACGACTAAAAACAAAGAAAGTCAATGTAATACAATGTTCAAAGTAAAAGGTAAACATGATAATATCGTACTACTTACATTGAGGACCTGAAAAAAAAATTGAGACGAGCGTGTAAATTGTCGGTGAGTTTATGCATTATTTATGAACTCAGAGGCAAAGCGAAGGATGATAAATAATCGTTCAGACATGATTTATGCTTCAGAATCTGCAGTGATTCTAATTTGTGCAGGTCGGTTGGTTGAGAGTTATGGAGGGTGTCTATTATTTTAAAGTGGAAGGGATTTAGTGAGTGATTGGTTGTATGACATTCTTTGAGTACAGTTGATTTTGATGGTTTGTTAAGAGGGAAAGAGGTGGAATTGGAGATGCCTCGATGTTCGTCTATTCTGAGTTTAAACTGGCACCAAATGCTACCAGTATAACTCGCATTACAGCGAATAGCCTACAATTGAAAGACTAAACAAAAGATGACATGAGGGCAGTGGGTGGTTTTATTGTAGGACTGAAGAAGTGTTCAGAAAAAATGAGGAGGATATTGATTTAAGGGAAAAGAGGGCTAAGTGGAAGGTGGAAATATGATTGTATTTTTAGGTTTAGGTATTCGTAGTAAGGGAAATTAAAACACTGTGCACCTTTCGGAATGGACGGTGTGTTAAAAGTAAGCTGATAAATCTTATTTAGAAAATTTAGAAAGGTTTTCTGAAGACGATGGAAATTGCATGTCGGGTATGAATTATCGACAGGAAAATAATTTCTTAATGAAAAGATAGGTAAAAGTTACTAAGTTGGTAAGCGAGGTAGATGAGGATTCTAATACAGTTAATTTCTTATATACAGGGTGTACATAAAGTCAGGATCTATTTTTGTGAAGCACTTGGAAATTATATGGAATTCAATCATAAAATGATAAAGTGGTAACATTTATTAAATAATTAAGAGTAGGATTCGACGTGACGCCCATCAGTATCCCTGCACAGCTCAAATCGTTCCGCAGCATTTCTAAACACATTCTGGAGCATTTGCGGGGTTATGTTATCTGCAGCAGTTCGTATACGTGTACGTAAGTTTTCAAGACTCGTAATCTTCGTCTGATAGACGTGCGATTTGATAAAGCCCCATGCAAAGAAATCTAAAGGGGTTAAATCTGGTGATCTCGCTGGCCAAGGTCTGTTGCTTCCGCGTCCGATCCAGCGATTTGGAAAACGTCCATTTAGATAATCCTGAACAATTTTGACATAGTGACAAGGAGCACCATCATGTTGAAAGACGACGGGGATAGGATTGTTAGTACCGTCGTCTATCAACATGATGGTGCTCCTTGTCACTATGCCAAAATTGTTCAGGATTATCTAAATGGACGTTTTCCAAATCGCTGGATCGGACGCGGAAGCAACAGACCTTGGCCAGCGAGATCACCAGATTTAACCCCTTTAGATTTCTTTGCATGGGGCTTTATCAAATCGCACGTCTATCAGACGAAGATTACGAGTCTTGAAAACTTACGTACACGTATACGAACTGCTGCAGATAACATAACCCCGCAAGTGCTCCAGAATGTGTTTAGAAATGTTGCGGAACGATTTGAGCTGTGCAGGGATACAGATGGGCGTCACGTCGAATCCTACTCTTAATTATTTAATAAATGTTACCACTTTATCATTTTATGATTGAATTCCATATAATTTCCAAGTGCTTCACAAAAATAGATCCTGACTTTATGTACACCCTGTATAACGTGAGCATATGAGTGAAATAGTTAGTGCCTAGATCGGTGTAGGTAGGTTTATGGTAGAGGGGGGAAGTGAAATGGTTGTGTTTTTGGTTATTCTGATACCAATTCTTTTGTGAATCTCATATTAGGATGCTAACGATTGAGGTAATTGAAGAAGATATTGGAATGGTCTCGGTTTCCAGTATTTTCTTTTGGTGGTCAAACAACTGTGATAGGCCTGATCTTCCAGCCCTGAAGCCATGTTGTTTCGGACTGAGTATTCTTTTCCTGTAGGTAGTGAGTTCAAAGCATTTCATAAGGTAGGAGGTGAAAGCTCCTGGCTGATAGTTCTTAGGTATTGCTGTTACCTCCTTTGAATAAGGGGGCAATGTTCGTGTTCTTTAACCCCCTTAACCGTTATCGCCCTATTTGAGAATACATTTTAACAATACAATTTAAGTTAAAACTTAAGAGTGAAATTTTTAAGTTTAAATTTTTAATTTTTATATTTCAATTTCAATTTTTCTTTATCAGATACCTTTATCAGATACCTGTATCAGATATCTTTTAATTTTTCTTTATCACATACCTTTTAATTTTTCTTTATCAGATACCCTTTAATTTTTCTTTATCAGATACTTATTTCATGTTTATCTAAAGTCTCTGAAGCTGAATATATTAAAAAATATCAAGAAATACAAAAAATAGTTCTGGCCCTTAATATGTTAATGGGAGTGGAATTTGTCCTGTGTTGAGTGGTTTCCTCCAGAGTAATTACAGTGGATTGGCAAACCTCTTTGCACTCATTAAGAAACATGGCATTCCATGTATCTGGCCCTGTGCTGAATTTTCTCGTGTTTGTGAAACACCCTCAATTATGTACTCTTCCAAGAATTTAAAACTCATTAATAGATTTGTGTCCGTATTTGTTCGTGACTGGTTTGTATGTCAAAGCATTAATCCAAATTTTCTATTTTCATTTCGGACTAAATCTAGATGAACATCGAGTTAAATTGTTCCTTAAGCAACTCGATCATCTCTTCTGGGTCATTTGTGTATTCACTTATTCTATCTTTTAACGGACCAATACCCTCTTTACATTTCATTTTTCTTCTCGCAAAGTTGTAAGGTTGTTTTGTCGTAGGTTGTTTTTTTTTATGTTCCCTGCTACCTTGATTTCCTCCTCGTTTGTCTTGTGGATGAAAAATTGTTTTAGGTTCAGTTCTATCTCATGTAGCTTTTTCTAATTTGAGCTGAAATTTTAAAACATTATCAAGAATTCATTAAGTCGTTGGGAAGATAATCTGATCAATAACGAAAACTAACTGCTCATTTAGAATGATGATATATTCGATATTCATTCATGAAGACTGAAGGGAACTCTGACCATTTGCATAAGATGATTTTTCCAACCAATTAACCACTTATAAATTCTCGATGAATTTTTAAATTTTCTTAATTTTTGTTTATAGCTTCTATCCAAAGCTGTAAATCAAAACTAATACTTTTCCAGCAGAAAGAAAATCACTATTTTGATCTTTTTAACGAATATTGCTCTCATATTTTACATGCAAACGGCAAAAGGGACAATTTCGAAAAATTCAAAAACGGATTACGTTTCAGCGAGCAAACAATCCATTCAAGGAATGAATACGACATACAAATGAACACATTAATAGAGTCAGTCACTCATACTTTGGTTCATTGGTTCGTCAATATTCTTTCTGTTTTCGCGCTTCCTACAGAGCTACGGTGTGGCTATTGTCGTAACACCGCTTCCCATCCATCAACGAAGTTAAACGATATTTGGTCTTCTGAGAAATAGTTGGATGAGTGACCGTCCTCTGCGTTCAGATGATGTGGTACCCGTGGTTCAGAGCTCACTTAAAGTTACGAGTCCCCTTCGTCATATGATGTTGCGAAGGATATTAAACAACCCCCAAAATCACATTTTTAGATCTTCTTTGGATTCCTTCTCTTCCGTATTCAAATGACTACGACAGTAAATGCAATTGTAAGAAACAATTTTGAAAGGATTTGCATTTTCCGAATTTCAGTTTTTTAGGATTTTTAGATAATCAGGAGGTTATTTAGGCAGAAATTCCATCCAGGGATTCTGCATAAGAATCAGAAACTTGCTGTGCATCTTGCTCCTGAAGAATCATTACAAAGAGTGATAATAACTAGGGGTATCCGCAATATAACTAACGAAAATTGCAATAAATTGAATACGGATATGGATGTTCTTTTGACTGACTAAAACGGAGCGTCGTTGCTCGTCAGTCAGTCTTTTAACCCCCTAACTGCTTGGCAATGCTACTGCGAGCTGCTCATACGCTGAAATGGGCATATGGGAGGAATGATGCTCTGTGTAAAAGGATGTTTAACTTTTCATACTTCCACTCAAACTGTGAATGTATTGATGATTAAATACAGTATATACCTCGTTAACCTCGTTGATGTTCCGTGTGTTGGTCTCTCTTCACGAAGGTCAAGCTGGTGGCCCCGCCTCTAGGCCTGGCTTTGTGGAGGAGCGAGTTTCTCCCTTGCGCTCTCCACCGCACACCTAGCTCATCTGGTACTGTCCTGAGGCAGGCATTTAGTCTTCTCTTGAAGACTTCAACTTTGACCCCTGTAACGTTTCTGAGGTCCTTTGGAAGATGGTTAAAAAGTCTTGGCCCCCTGACAACCAAGCTATTTTTCTTCACTGTTGAGGAGGACCTTTGTCGGGCATTTAATTTGGGAACACTACACATTCTGCCTTTCCTATTTTCCAGCGTTGTTTGAATGGTAATTGGGTTTAGTTTGAGGTTTGGTATCAGTTTTTCGATAATTTTCCATATGTACTCGTAGAGTATGGTGTAATTCTCTCTTCTTCTTTCCAGGGAGTACAGATTTAGTTTACGTAGTCTTTCCCAGTAGTTGAG
Organism: Bathynomus jamesi; assembly: GCA_023014485.1. NCBI lineage: Eukaryota > Metazoa > Arthropoda > Malacostraca > Isopoda > Cirolanidae > Bathynomus > Bathynomus jamesi. The sequence goes on from JAJOZX010004497.1 coordinate 168,853, forward strand.
TTCTTTCCAGCCATCTTGGCTGTGAAATGTCTCTGCGTTTCTTATAGTTTATTAACTACTCCCTTTTTATATAGGGCGTCAAAACTGAGCAGTATTCAAGTTTTGGTATGATCAGTGTTCTCAGCAGGGGAATCATTCCTGTCTTGTCCCTCCCTTTGAACGTTCTTAGTACCTGTCCCGCGACTCTTTTTGCTTTGTTTACCGCTATCTGATTTTATGTCTCGAATTTGGCATCATCGGTCATTATTACCCCCCTAAGTCGACCGCTTTCGTACTTCTCTGAATTTCCTGTCTATCTGGAGCAGGATATGTAGTCTGTTTAAGTTCCTCATTTCTACCATATCTCAAGAGTTGAAATTTCTCGGTGTTAAATGTCATAGTGTTGTCTTCTGACCACTTATATATTTTGTTCGTGTCCCTCTGCAAGGCCTCCACTTCATTTGCATCGCTGATTTTTCTGCTGATCTTTGTATCGTCCGCAAAGGATGTTACTACGTATACTGTTGCTGTTTACTCCACTGTCTATGTCTGTTAGGTCTGTTAGCATGATAATGAACAAGAGTGGGTCCAACACTGTACCTTGTAGTACTGAGCTGCGTACTTCTGATATGATGATACACTTTGAATTTTGACGACCTGTAGACGTTCTCTAAGCAAGTTGTAGGTCCATTTTCCTACTTTGCCTGTTATTCCCATATGTTTCATTTTATGTGCGATTATACCATGATCGCATTTGTCGAACGCTTTAGCAAAATCCGTGTATAACATCATAGTTTTCATTGCCTTCAAGTGCATCTAGGATATTGTTATAGTGTCTATAAGTTGTGATAGGCATGATCTTCCTGATCGGAATCCGTGCTGATTTTCGTTGAATCTTTCCAGTGTCTCCGAGAAGTCATAGATTTTCTCTCTGACTATTCTTTCAAATATTTTGGTGAGGTGGGACGTCAATGACACTGGTCTATAGTTCTTTGCTTGAGATCTGTCCCCTCCTTATATATATAGGGACAATGTTCGCTCTTTTCAAGATGCTCGGTATTTCCCCCGTGTATAGGGATCTTCTCTATATCCAGTATAAAGGTATAGCTATTTCATTTTTACAGTTTTTAATAAGTAGTGCGTTCCATTTGTCCGGACCTGCAGCTGAACGTGATTTCATTTGTCCTGTAGTTCTCGCTACATCTTCTGGGGTAAAATCAAAGTCTGTTATGCATTCTCCTCAATTTCTCTTCGAAGAATGCATTATGTCAGGTATCGCTTTGTCACTTTTTGGGGTACTGAGGACCGATTCATACTGGGCTCTCAATGTTTCAAATATTTCTTTTAGATCGTCTGTTAGTTCATTATTTCCTTTCCTTAAGGGCCCGATGGTAGCGCGCGTTTTTATTTTCCTTTTCGCATAGCTATAGAAGTATTTTGGATTTTCCTTTATTGCTTCTACCGCCTTTTCCTCTTCCCTCTCTGTATGGACCTTAATCAGGGTTTGTATTTCCCTATTGATACTCTTCAGTTTTTTCTTGTATTGCTTTTCTGGCAGTGTTGTCTCCGCAATTAGCTAACTTCGCCGCTACTCTCCTTCTTTTGCGGAATATTCTTCTCTTTTGCCTCTCTTGCCAGCTCCTTTTTCCTTTCGGCTGTGCTTTCGCAGCATATTTTTCTAAAATTTTCAGCGTCTTTTATTCCAAGGTTGTCAGCATTTCCAGTTGTTTTATTCTCTAAGACTGTTCTCCATTCTATTTGGGCCACGTGTGATCTGATTTCTTCCCAATTTATGGTCTTGGAGTTTAAGTTAAAAGCTCCAAATTTGCTTCTTCCTTCCGTATGTGTATTGTCTTTTAATGTTACCGCCATATTTGCTTATAACTCGATTATGTTGTGGTCTGAGATAATAGTTGGGGTTACTTTCATATCAGCAATCAAGTTCGTGTTATTCGTGAATACCAGATCTAGGCAGTTATTTTTTCTGTTTTTTTCTGTTATCTCCTTTGTCAGCATAAACTCGTTTGTGAGAGCCATCAGCATTTGTGCTTGCTCCTGGTCCTCTCTTGTGTCCCCCTTATGTTGCTGTATGAAATATTTCTACCCACCTTTTTGTTTTTATAAATGGGAAATTAAAATCGCCGCAGAGTATTGTATTAGGGGATGGAGAGTTTACGGACTTTATTAGAGTTCGGATATCATCAATGACATGCGAAAATTTTTCAGATGGAGAGTTTGGAGGTATGTAGATGACTATCAGTATCACGTTTAGTTTCTCTATTTTCACTGCAAGGGTTTCCACGAAGCTCTTGGGTTTACTTATTACCGTCGCTGTCATATGCCTCTCATATACGTAAATAGCACAGCCACCTACCTCTATGTCTCGCTGTTCTATCCGCTCTTAGTAAGTTGAATCCATCGACATACAATTCTTTATTTTATATATATATATTATAACCATTCTGTTTCCTTTCCTTAGTGGTTTTATCATCATATATATATATATATATATATATATATATATATATATATATGGGGTGGAAGATATTTATTTATATTTTTTTACCTTCCTTGTAAAAGAGCATGGCTAGTCTGTTATTATATGCTGGCGCCAGAATTTGATACTCAACCGATTAGATATGGGTACGTTTCTAATAAATATGAAGAATATTTAACCTTTCGATGCGTACCAGTATTCTCTGAGATTGGACAAAATCTTCTGTCATTAGCTGCCCGGGATCAAATCGTCACGGTACTCGTTCTGTATTAAAGGGCTAAAAAATCTTAAATGTTAGTTCGGAGTGAATTAAACCCTGTACCATTTGATAAAGGGGTCTAATTAGGGTTGTAAAATTCCCGGAATTTTGAGAACGATTAATTTCCACTAGGAATTTTGGAAATTTTCGGGACTTTTTCAAAAAATTTGGGAACTTTCGAGAGTTTGAGAAATTTTTGAAAACTTTTTTTTTCATAAAACGAACAGCTGCGTATTCTTCAATCAGGGCGCTCTATGGAATTTAATTGTTTGAGGAAAGTGTACAATAATGCAACCTAAGAAAACAATTCAAAATGAGGTTTGTAATATTAGCGAATGATTGGTGTCAGTATGATACTGACATCTGGCAGTAGCGTGGAGTTGGAGATGTTGAAATGGGAAAACCTCCACTCCTTGAAATTTCTTTTAACCCCCCGATTATTTCACAAGAAGGAAGTTCCCAGAATGTTGAAATGTCCTGCCCAGAATGTTAAAATGAAAACTGTCAATGAAAGCATTAATCTTACGCAAACGTAAATTTCTGATACTGGGTATCTGAGTCTGTGTACTGATTTCAAATTCCTACTTTTAGCCAAGTATATTCCCAGCAAACTCATCTGAACTCAATTAAAAACGATTGATATACAGTAGTTAAAAGCCAGAATTCTCTTTTTGGTTGGAAAATACTTAAATATGTTATATTTTACTGTTTACTACCAAAAGAAATTCTAATAAACCTTGAAAATTACATAAATTGAAAATTCCCAAAATTCCCGATGTATTCAGAATTCCCAAAACTTTCCATGGAAATTTTCCAAAATTCCTGAAAAGTTTCCACCCTTTTGCAACCCTAGATCTAATTGCATCATTATTATTATGTTCTCCAGAGTGAGCGAAAAGTCCCTGTGCACCTGCAAGAAGTGAGTGAACCTGTACCTGCACTGTGTTGGAAGTTAACAGGTGCACAGGGACTTTTCGCTCACCCTGTATTTCTGTATTTCTTTTAATATATACAGTGTATCTTACAGGTCCTTATAACTTACGTATAGGGCCAGTAGTCAATGTACACAATTAGGCAGACAAGTAGGCAATGACGAAATGTCCATCAATGTTCTACATACTCTATAAATGAGAAAAGCATTAGGTTAACCTGAACGCACCCTATTCATCTATAATAATAATAATAACAATAATAATAATAATAATAATAATAATAATTATTATTATTATTATTATTATTATTATTATTATTATTTATTATTATTATTTCAGTGATATGAATGCGACATTGATACAAATGAATTTTAGGTTTCTACAAACAATAATTTAACCAACCCTTTGGACTGGAGGGGTTAGATAAGAGTGATTGGCAATTCTGCCTTCTTCTCTGTTCCGCTTTTTTTATTGTAGTCTCGCTGGAGGTTGAGTAGCTCTCACTTCAGCCCTGCGACTTGTCGGCTTCCCGTCGTTAGATTTTGTTACCACTTTTTCCTAGCGGTTCTACTGGCCTTCTTGGGGACCATTCAAAACCACGTTATCCTTAAAAAGGGGGGGGGTCCTTATTTGACCACCAAGGGCCACATGGGGGAGGGGGGTCATGACGTTTAACCACGTGGCCAATACTAAGCATTAAATTATCCTGTTTATAATATTGTTTATCATATTATGCTCCAATTAATGCTCCAATATCCTCCAATTAATATGTATGCAACCTTACCTTATGAACCTTATGTTGTTTCGTGTGTTGGTCTCTCTTCACACGGAGGTCAAGCTGGTGGCCCCGCCTCTAGGTCTGGCCTGGTGGAGGAGCGAGTTACTTTCTTGCGCTCTCCACCGTACATAGCCAGGCACGCCCGGCTCATCTGGTACTATCCTGAGCCAGGCATCCAGTCTTTTCTTGAAGACTTCAACTTTGAACCCCGTTACGTTTCTGAGGTCCTTAGGAAGCTGGTTGAAAAGTCTTGGCCCCATGACAACCAAGCTATTTTCCTTCAGGGTTGAGGAGGTCCCTTGTCGTGCTTTTAATTTGGGAACACTACACATTCTGCCTTTCCTATTTTCCAGTGTTGTTTGAATGGTAATTGGGTTTAGTTTTAGGTTTGGTACCAGTTTTTCGATCATTTTCCATATGTAGATTATGATGTACCTCTCTCTTCTTCTTTCCAGTGAGTACAGATTTAGTTTACGTAGTCTTTCCCAGTAGTTGAGTTCTTTGCAGCCATCAATCTTGGCTGTGAAATGCCTTTGCGTTTCTTCTAGTTTATTAGTTTCTTCCTTTTTATATGGGGACGTCAAAACTGAGCAGTATTCAAGTTTTAGTATAATCAGTGTTTTTAGCAGGGGAATCATTACTGTCCTGTCCCTTCTCTTGAACGTTCTTAGAACCTGTCCGGCGACTCTTTTTGCTTTATTTATCGCTATCTGATTTTGTGTTTCGAATTTCGCATCATCTGTCATTATTATCCCGAGATCAATCGCTTTCAAGCTTCTCTGAATTTCCTGTCTATCTGGAGCATAATATGCAGTCTGTTTAAGTTCTTCTTTTCTACCATATCTCAAGAGTTGAAATTTCTCGGCGTTGAATGACATGTTGTTGTTCTTCTGACCATTTGTATATTTTGTTCGTGTCCCTCTGCAAGGCCTCCACGTCATGTACATCGCTGATTTTTCTGCTGATCTTTGTATCGTCTGCAAAGGATGTTACTATACTATTGCTGTTTACTCCGCTGTCTATGTCTGTTAGCATGATAATGAACAGGAGTGGGGCCAGTACTGTCCCTTGTGGTACTGAGCTGCGTACTTCCGATTCTGATGATGATATACCTTGAATTTTGACGACCTGCAGACGATCACTAAGGAAGTTGTAGATCCATTTTCCCACTTTGCCTGTTATTCCCATGTCTTTAATTTTATGTCCTATTATAAGTACCATGGTCACATTTATCGAAAGCTTTAGCAAAATCTGTGTATATAACATCGTAGTTGTCATTGCCTTCCAATGCATCTAGGATATTGTTGTAGTGCTCTATTAGTTGTGATAGGCATGATCTACCTGATCGGAATCCATGCTGATTTTCGTTGAATCTTTCCCGTGTCTCCAGGAAATCATAAATTTTCTCTCTAACTATTCTTTCAAATACTTTGGTGAGGTGGGACGTCAATGACACTGGTCTATAGTTCTTTGCTTGAGATCTGTCCCCTCCTTTATATATAGGGACAATGTTTGCTCTTTTCAAGATGCTCGGTATTTCCCCAGTGTCTAGGGATCTTCTCCATATCCAGTATAAAGGTGTAGCTATTTCATTTTTACAGTTTTTAATCAATAATGCGTTCCAATTGTCCGGACCTGCAGCTGAATGTAGTTTCATTTGTTCTATAGCTCTCGCTACATCTTCTGGTGTAAACTCAAAGTCTGTTATATACTCTCCTTGCAATTCCTCTTCAAAGAATGTTAGTTAGTATGTTAGTATGTATGTTAGTATGTATCCAATATATATGCTCCAATAAATAATTTTTTGAACATTCAAAATTACATTTTTTAGTCAAGATATTATTTTCAATCAAAGAAGCAAACAATTAATACAGTTTATTTAGAAGATATGCCTTTTAATTGTTCATTTACCTCATTACCTCTCAATAATATAAGAAATCTAATGTGGCACCTTACATTTTACATAAGATTAAGAAGGGGTGGGGTGACATCAGAAGACCACGTGGTTTTGGAGTGGGGGGGGTAAGTAATTGGCCACAAATGACCACAAGGAGGGGGACGGGTTTGAAAATCACCCGAAAAAGGACCACGTGGTTTTTGAATGACCCCTTGTGTGAATAGCAGGGTCCGGGAATCGGAGTCCCAACCTTTCAACAAGGCTTTACTCCTCCCAGCTGAGCGTCTGGTTTTCTCTTTTCTTCTTCTCTACCTCTTTTCTCAATCACACTGAACCATGACCACCGCTTCGTACCTTCAACCATGAAACATAACTCAAAAATGAGATTCAAGTTTAATAAGAATCTCCCAAAAGAAATCTAATACAACCATTGCTCTCTATACAATTTCTAATCGCCCTGCCAGTTTTTAAAATTTACTGTATACTTCTGGTAAATTCTGAAAAGCATCATACATTTGGCAGCTTAAAACAAAATAAAACTCTTACAAATTTAATCTATCGAAAGAAGTTATATACACTAGATAAATGAACATTTGGCAGTCTAAGTCTGCATTAGATTTAGTGACTAAAAATTTCTACAGATTTTAATGTAAATTAAATTTGTAAAAAAAAAATGTGGATTATTTTGATTCCAAGCTGAATGAACATTTATTGAAGGTTCATTTTTATTTTATTTAATAAAATTAATGAAGAGGAAAGAAAAACAAAATTTTTCATTCAAAACCTTACCCGAACGATGCAGTGAAAAGAACGCTTTGTTCATTGTGTACGGCCGTTACGTAACGCGGTACTTTTTTAGTAACGGTAGCGGTAACGGCGTTAAATTTCAAATCAAGTAACTCTTTCAGTAACGACGTTACGTTTTTAGGGAAATACATTCGTTAGTCTTACTCATTACTTTTTTATCGTAGCTCGCAATAAGTTTCTTTCGATCCTCACTCATTATTCATTAACCGTTAAAAATTTGTCCCTTCACTATGAGCGAGGTGTGCATGTTGGCCGTTGGCATGCTGGCAGCCTACCCCCATCCACCCTCTCCCCCTACACTGACAGCACTGTCAAAGTAAAAAGACGAAGAACCCTGGAGCAGGGAGGGACCTAAGTTCAACAGAGGTTTCGTCATTCCTCTCATCTGGGCCTTCACGGCACGTTAGTTCTGCATCCTTCCCATCCACTAACTTTAAAAATATGTTTATTAAACTTAACACTCCTATACCATCTAGTGCCGCTGTTGAGCGGGTTTTTTCAGTAGGGAAGGATATACTGCGTCGGAAACGAGGCTCGCTCTTAGATGCAACTTTTGAGAAGCTTGTTTTCTTATAGGCCAATAAAGATCTTTTGAATAATAGTTCTTAAGTTTGTATATTTAGCTAGTAAATTTCAATTATCATTGCCATGCACAATAACTCATTTGATTCATTTCTTTAGTATTTCCTATTATTATTGTTTTGCAAAACTAAACTTTCCTGGTATATTCTAGCATTAGTAAATTAGTATCAATAGTATGCGACATCCTCTGTTATGTTGCAATTCCTAGTAATAAATCTTGTGGTAATTTTGTTTCACTTTTTAAAAAAAATATTATGCCTTATAAGTCGTAACAACGCAATGAAGGCATGCACAGACTTCATAGCCTATGCATTAACCAGTGGATACAAACCAACACATACTCGCACAAGCGAATGTTTATATAATATAATATTTTATGTGTATATATATATATATATATATATATATATATAATATATATATATATATATAAATTATAATAAACCTATGCATATATATAATATATTTACATTTCATTAAAAGTAACGGTAACGAGTAACGGTTCCGTTACTCAGTCCTTTTTAAAAATTGTAACTAACGATAACGGCGTTACATTTAGACTGTAGTAACGGTAACGGTAACGGCATTACATTTATAAAGTAACGAGCACAGCACTGTGTGTGTATGTATATATATATGAAAATTATTTCACGAAAGTAACACGTGAAAAATATTTATGATGAATAAAACCACGAAGGAAAGGAAACACAAAATGGTGCTCAAGCGCTTTCGTCTAATAACATCCTCAGGAACACTGAAGTACATAAAAAGGTTAAGCCTATATATAGGTTACAGAAAGAAAAAAAGAAAAAATAAATAACATACATACACACACACATATATATATATATATATATATATATATACTACATATATATATATACAAATACATACATACATACATACATACATATATATACAATAAACAGAGAAGTAAAAATAAAAAAATTAAAAATTAAAACCTTAAAGGATTACCAGTGAGGCGTACAGATTTGTAAGGAAAAATCGATTTTTAGCACAAGATCAATGGATTATAAAAATACAAATTTATACTGGAACTCTGCCCGGGTTTTAACACACTGCTGCCTATGGTCAGGTTTCGATATATAAAAAAAAAAAAAAAATGCAAATTAAAAGTTAATCGATTTTTAGCACAAGATCAAATGGATTATAAAAATACAAATTTATACTGAACTCTGCCCGGGTTTTAACACACTGCTGCCTATGGTCAGGTTTCGATATATAAAAAAATAAAATGCAAATTAAAAGTTAATAAAGTAGAAGACAAGTTTACCAAAGATTTAATGTTTTACCCTTCTTATCTAAATCCGTTTTAAAGGAATTCAAAATAACAGGATCGAGTTGAAAAAGACCTTTGCTTATGTTGAAGTTATTTGAAAGTTGGATAATGGCAGACTCAAGAATATTTCTATTAACAATGTTGCTTGAATGGAATAAAACTGAAGCATTATTCCAATCAATACAGTGGGCTAACTCTGACAAATGGACAAAAAGGGCACTGGACAACTGTCCTGTTCTAACGGAATATTGATGCTGTTTTATACGTGTGTGCAAATCCTTTCCCGTCTGACCTATGTAAAAGGAATCACATTGTTTACAACCAATTTTATAGATAATGCCTGAATTATTGGTAGGGCTATTTTTTACTATGATATTTTTCACAATATTGTTATATGAAAATACTACATTGCTAATGTACTTAAACTTTTGGATATTAATGTAGTATTTTCATATAACAATATTGTGAAAAATATCATAGTAAAAAATAGCCCTACCAATAATTCAGGCATTATCTATAAAATTGGTTGTAAACAATGTGATTCCTTTTACATAGGTCAGACGGGAAAGGATTTGCACACACGTATAAAACAGCATCAATATTCCGTTAGAACAGGACAGTTGTCCAGTGCCCTTTTTGTCCATTTGTCAGAGTTAGCCCACTGTATTGATTGGAATAATGCTTCAGTTTTATTCCATTCAAGCAACATTGTTAATAGAAATATTCTTGAGTCTGCCATTATCCAACTTTCAAATAACTTCAACATAAGCAAAGGTCTTTTTCAACTCGATCCAGTTATTTTCAATTCCTTTAAAACGGATTTAGATAAGAAGGGTAAAACATTAAATCTTTGGTAAACTTGTCTTCTACTTTATTAACTTTTAATTTGCATTTTATTTTTTTATATATATCGAAACCTGACCATAGGCAGCAGTGTTAAAACCCGGGCAGAGTTCCAGTATAAATTTGTATTTTTATAATCCATTTGATCTTGTGCTAAAAATCGATTAACTTTTAATTTGCATTTTTTTTTTTTTTTATATATATCGAAACCTGACCATAGGCAGCAGTGTGTTAAAACCCGGGCAGAGTTCCAGTATAAATTTGTATTTTTATAATCCATTTGATCTTGTGCTAAAAATCGATATTTTTCCTTACAAATCTGTACGCCTCACTGGTAATCCTTTAAGGTTTTAATTTTAATTTTTTTATTTTTACTTCTCTGTTTATTGTATATATATGTATGTATGTATGTATGTATGTATTTGTATATATATAGATATGTATGTATATATATATATATATATATATATATATGTGTGTGTGTATGTATGTTATTTATTTTTTCTTTTTTCTTTCTGTAACCTATATATAGGCTTAACCTTTTATGTACTTCAGTGTTCCTGAGGATGTCATTAGACGAAAGCGCTTGAGCACCATTTTGTGTTTCCTTTCCTTCGTGGTTTTATTCATCATATATATATATATATATATATATATTTATATCTATATATATATATATGGGATGAATTTCACAATTAAACACGTGAAATGAATGAATGGTGCAAACCCACAAGGAAAAAGAAAAATGATTCCAAGTACTTTTGTGTATTCATAAGTACACCTCGTCAGGGAATGATGTCATTCCCTGACGAGGTGTACTTCTGAATACACGACAGGCCTTGGAATCATTTTTCTTTTTCCTTGTAGGTTTCATTATATATATATATATATATATATATATAATATATATATATATATATATATACTGTCTGCCATAAAAAAGGAGTTCACTCTAAAAACAGCCATGAAATCAATATTTATTAACCAATCATAATGAAACTCATATAGAACAAAACTATATAAACAGTTTATATGTACACCAACTTTCAGTTTATTATATTCAAAATTAATGATTTATGAGGATTGTTTATGTTCAACAAATTTTGTTGGTGAACACCGCTCCAGTTTTGAATTCTGGGAGTCCACAAAGGCGGTAAAACTTTGGTAATAAAATTTTTATTCTCATTTTAGTTATAAAATACATCATAAGATTTATAAAATATAGGAAATGCCTCCATTAAAAAACCATGAAAATAAAAATAGGATTTTGAATTTCGAAACAGAACTTAAATCCTAAGTTTACAAAAGAAATCAAATTAACATTTTATTCTTTTGGAATTCCTATTAAAAAAATTGTTCAGTGTGTTTCCCTTCTATTTCACCAATTTTCTTCAAACTTGGACGAAATTCATCAATGGTTCGATCGATCTGCTTTTGTGGTATCTCTTCCCACTTCTCCACAAGAAGCTGACGCGAGTGATCAACATTTCTCACCCTGCTCCTGTAAACTCTCTGTGCCAAATTTTCCCACATTCCATAGTCAACAGAGTTCAAGTCAGAACTGTTAGGTGGCCAATTTTGGGGTTCAAGTAATTCTGGGACATTATTTTTTAAGTATTCCACAGTTGCTATTGCTGTACGTATGGGACGTTGCTCCGTCTTGCTGAAAAAGATAATAACCACCGTTGGCCAGATTTTGCATTTCGAGAAGCATGTTTCGCAGCAGAGTATTTCGATAGTACTTGGCATTGACTTTTACACCCGGCTCAATAAAATGAATGGATGTTTTTCCTAACTTTGATATGCCAACTGACACCATGACACTAGCTGAGAAATGAATTCTGGTTGCAAAAAGTCTGCTATCAGGTATTTCATTCTTACATTGGACGTACGAGTAAACTCTGTCATTTTGACTGTTCCGAGGTGGCTCCACAATGAATCTCTTTTCACCAGTGAAAAAGCCTTTGAAAGTTTATCACATGTTACTCGCCGTAAGATTTGTTTTAATCTTTGAACTCGTTTCTGCTTATCAGTTTGAGTAATCTTTTGCCCGTGCACTCTTTTGAAAGGTTTTAGTTGAAGATCTTGTTTAATTATGCGTCTCACACTAGTTTCTGATAATTGTAACTCTTTTGATATGCGAGCTGGTGTCAAATGGTTCCTGGCTGGTTTCCTTAACTTAATATACGTTCTTCGACATCGTCAATATTGTCTTGTATGCGAACAGTTTTTGGTCGCCCACTTCCCTCTCTTCTCTTGATATCCCCAGTTTCGTCAATTTTCTTTAGAAGCTTTCCCAAACCACCAAGAGTCCATCCTTTGTTGGGGAATTCGGAGAGTAGTTTCATTCGTCCATATCCCTTTTCTAATCTATAATGGTTAATTATAATCTTATCTTCCTCTGAAAATGGCATATTCACTATATTTTATAACCCTGCAAAAAAAATCGTATATTAGAATTTACAAAAGTGAAAATGGCAATAAAGGATTCTTGATTAGTTTGTCGAGCATCAGTTGTAGTATTATTAGAGAAATATTTAATAAATCGTTATTTTTGATAGCTTCGAACTGAAATTTGGTTTATAGGTAGATGTTTTATGTATCTTTTACGTGTATAAGTTTCATACTGATTGTTTGAAAAATGTTGATTCCATCGATGTTTTTAGAGGGAACCCTTTTTTTTGGCAGACGGTATATATATATATATATATATATATATATATATATATATATACTCACAGTGAGTGTGTTAAAGCTATAAACAAAATAAAAAAATTCTGATATAAAAATAATATTTCAGGAAATTAAACGCATTCAGCTTGACTGAAAAACATACTGAAAAGAATGTGGAAAGGCGCATATTAAAATGAACCTATCGTCAATGGAAAATCAGCATACTGCTTTCAACTGATTAATTAACATTGAGTCTAAGTTTTACAAAGGCACACACGAATCCATCGGCCCCGGGTTCGAGACCCGACGGCAGCCGGCGCGCAGCAAAACCCAGCTGTTCATCCTTCCACACAATAAAGAAAGTAGTTGGTAGATAAATGGATACCCTAGGTGGCCTAGTGGTTAAGACACTGGGCTGCTGATGGGGCGTGGTTCGGATTCCACGTTAAACTGTAGGTCTAAGGTGGAGTGAAAAGCTTGACCTTCGTCAGAATGAACAATTCGGGTGGAAGCTAACCAAAGGAGGTTTTATTATATATAATATATATATATATATATATATATATATATATATACAAACTCAGAATGGTCCCCTGAGAAACTTATATTCGGCCTATAGTCCGAATAAGTAATGGTAAATGACAAATACCATAGTTTTTCTTTTTCATGATGCTAGCCCGACGTGGGCAACGGGTCTCTCGCAAAGAGGTCCCATAAATATAGCGTCCCTCACCAGCTATCTGCAAAACAGACAGGATCCAGCTTTGGGACATGGATCTAGGGTTTAAAGCAAGCCTAGTCCCACTACATTTAGAACCTCTATATAAGTAAAAGACTCGTTGCATTCACGTCGGATTGAATAAATCAAAGAAAAAGGGGTAACTATTGTATTTTTAGCCAAAAAAACAAAACTTAAACCTCAACCGGGACATTGAGCGTCCACTTTTCAAGGCACGTAACACGTCCGTTTAATATACACAAACTCAGAATGGTCCCCTGAGAAACCCGAGACCCGTTGCCCACGTCGGGCTAGCATCATGAAAAAGAAAAACTATGGTATTTGTCATTTACCATTACTTATTCGGACTATAGTGGATTTCATTTTCCCAGAAGAGTTCCTGGTTCCATGCACGGTCTGTGTTTAACATATAAGTTTCTCAGGGGACCATTCTGAGTTTGTGTATATTAAACGGACGTGTTACGTGCCTTGAAAAGTGGACGCTCAATGTCCCGGTTGAGGTTTAAGTTTTGTTTTTTTGGCTAAAAATACAATAGTTACCCGTTTTTCTTTGATTTATTCAATCCGACGTGAATGCAACGAGTCTTTTACTTATATAGAGGTTCTAAATGTAGTGGGACTAGACTTGCTTTAAACCCTAGATCCATGTCCCAAAGCTGGATCCTGTCTGCTTTGCAGATAGCTGGTGAGGGAAGCTATATTTATGGGACCTCTTTGCGAGAGACCCGTTGCCCACGTCGGGCTAGCATCATGAAAAAGAAAAACTATGGTATTTGTCATTTACCATTACTTATTCGGACTATAGTGGATTTAATTTTCCCAGAAGAGTTCCTTGTTCCATGCACGGTCTGTGTTTAACATATAAGTTTCTCAGGGGACCATTCTGAGTTTGTGTATATTAAACGGACGTGTTACGTGCCTTGAAAAGTGGACGCTCAATGTCCCGGTTGAGGTTTAAGTTTTGTTTTTTTGGCTAAAAATACAGTAGTTACCCCTTTTTCTTTGATTTATTCAATCCGACGTGAATGCAACGAGTCTTTTACTTATATAGAGGTTCTAAATGTAGTGGGACTAGGCTTGCTTTAAACCCTAGATCCATGTCCCAAAGCTGGATCCTGTCTGCTTTGCAGATAGCTGGTGAGGGAAGCTATATTTATGGGACCTCTTTGCGAGAGACCCGTTGCCCACGTCGGGCTAGCATCATGAAAAAGGAAAACTATGGTATTTGTCATTTACCATTACTTATTCGGACTATAGTGGATTTAATTTTCCCAGAAGAGTTCCTTGTTCCATGCACGGTCTGTGTTTAACATATATATATATATATATATATATATATATATCGTAAAGAACGACGCTTGTATAGGAGAAAATTCCGCGCAAGATGAGGAGAGAGAACGAAAAAAATGAAAAAAATGAGGTAACCACCCAGGAATCTGACCGGCAATCGGAAGATCCCGGGTTCGATTCCCGGGTGGTTACCTCATTTTTTCATTTGTTTTGTTCTCTCTCCTCATCTTGCGCGGAATATTCTCCTATACAAGCGTCGTTCTTTACATTAATTATACTGCGTGTTTGCAGTTAAAATGTGTATATATTATATATATATATATATATATATATATATATATATATAGTGGGCCTAGTATTAGCCGAATGAGGTGATGCTGATTAATTTAGTGGTAATGATGTAATGATTGATTGTTAATGACAGGTTGGGTCAACAATTTATGATGTCCTACAGTATCACCGGTTTACGGTGGCTAATGGAGTAGGCCTACTATAATTACTTCTGAGTGATACGAATTGACTCGAGGTCACCAGTTTGGCTTACACCCAAACAAAATAATATTAATAAGATTATGAAGGTTATAAAAAGTACGTTATTGTTTTGTATTTAATTAAGAAAATAAATCTGTTATTTGTTTACAGTGAATAATAAATGATTGACAGTAATTGTAGTGAATAACAATTATTTAACGGCATTTATATTATGCTAAGATGACATGGAGCTTAGCCAATAAGTAAAATGGTTAAGAGCTTAATTGTCAAGTAATACATTCATTAATGGTATGCAAAAATGGAACATGGAATAAATGATACAGCCTAATTATAATAGAAATTATGTACGTACGTTTCGGTACGCTGAATGGATTACGTAATACATTGATTAGGTAGGCTAGAGTTATGCATAAATGGAACACGAAACAAGATGCTGCAGCCTAATGATAATTGGAAGAAATGCTATGACAGTGGTTATATGAATATCATTTATATAACGGCAATTATATGATGCTAAGTGATTACGCATAAATGGAACATAGAACAAGATGCTGCAGCCTAATAATGATTGGAAGAAATGTACCTAAGTTAGTACACTGTAAATGGCAGAGGTGGGGAGTCGGGGCTTTTTTGAAGAGTCGGGAGTCGGAGTCGGGAGTCGGTAAAAACGACCGACTCCCGACTCTTTGATTCAATTTCTATATGCCAACAATTTACCAGAATACTACTCTGCCCTAAATAAATATCTTCCTGAACTAATTCTAGATTCACATTTCCACATTTGATTTATTGTTCTGGTAAATCTTAGCAAATGAATTTCATATTTCTATTTTAGGATACTAGGTACCATATAAAAATTAGCAATATATTAATTATTAATTTAATTAGCCCCTATTAGTAATGAGTCGTGGGCCTAGTAGAAAATCAGCAGTCTTTCAATATTTTAAGCTAAATGAGGATGAAAGTATTTTTATTTGTCAAGTAGAAAAGGATGGTAAAGAGTGTAATGCAAAAATTAGTGCTTACACTGGGAAACATGCTAATGCTCCAACTAGAGCCTCAAACTTGAAACGCCATCTACGAAACAAACATCCCAATATTTATAAGGTTGTAGATCAGCATGATAAGGAAAGAGTCGGGAGTCGGGAGTCGGGAGTCGGAGTCGGTTTTTAAAAATACCGACTCAGGAGTCGGGAGTCGGGAGTCGGTTGTTTTTGGCCGACTCCCCATCCCTGGTAAATGGATTAGGCCTTCAATGATGAAATGCTTAAATAAATCACATAAATAAAAGGATGCAAAGTATTTATGGATTACATGAATGAACACAATAGCAGGATGGTACGCGAATACGGTATTGGAATGACACTTGAATTAGGCATGGGAAATAAGCCTAGTGTGGTTTGTATTAGAGAATTAGTCTCATGCACAATCAGTGTTGGGCACTAAAGCGTTAATCCGATAACAGTTAATTAACGAAGTTAACTTTTTTTAACGGACTATTAACGGAAGTTAATTTCCATTTATCGTTATCGGACCAGTTAACTTCCGATAACTCGATATTTAGTCTGTTAAAGTCTGTTAACACGTTAACTGCGAGGAGTCATTCACGGAAGATCACCGCTCCGCGAATGAATTCAAACCGCCATAACTTCAGTCTGCTTCCAGATCTCGCAAGGGGGTTGGGGAGGCCCAAGAGGTCAAGACTGGCAGTTGGGCCTAACTTTGAGAAGTTGGTCTTTCTGAAGGGCAACCAGCACATTGTGTCATAGTCTTTAATAAATGTGCCTAAAATTTAATTTTACCTTTCAGTTCCCGCCATAATAATTCTCTGGTAAATTAAAATTTAGTTAATGGTTAGTGGTTACAAGGATTTCAAAACATGTAATCAGTACATTTTTTTATTAAAAATAAAAAAAAAGTTATTAAGCAAAAAAGTTGCAAAACTTGATAAAAATACAGTTAAATACCTATTTATTTATTGTTGGATTTTGCATAAATAAACATTTTCTATGGGTTTTAAAGCTTTTTTCTTTGATTTTTTTTAAATGTTAGTAAAGAAATAGTTATCGTTAACGGATTATCGTTAACTTCCGTTAACTTTGTAGTAAAATTATCGGATTATCGTTATCGGAGCTAAAAATTGGGGTTAACGGATTATCGTTATCAAAGTTAACTTTTTGGTTAACGGTGCCCACCACTGCACAATCAATAATCATACGAAATATCACCATAACTGGGTGATACACAATTATTGTATTGTAATGACACTTGATTACGAAATAAGCCTACTGCGTTTTTAACGAGAATCAGTTAGAACGCTTAATTAAATAAACACTTTGGGAGTATAGCCTACCGTTCGGCGGTAGGCTGATATAGGCTTCACGAGAGTTACTTAGAAAAGATGCACTTAGCTTACCGTGACGTCGAATACCTCTGGTGAAGAAGTGTTGAAGGTGAACCTATTACTGTAGGCTCGAGGTATCGTTGACCGTCCGTTGTTTCGCACCTAGTGAGTTTCGTGAGAGCGGATGCGGGCCTACTGGAGTTTCGTTGACGGCCGCTTTTCGTAAAGTGATGGAGGATGAACAGAGATGAAAATGGCGGGATTGTAGCTTCGTAGAAAATTCAGGTATCGTATCCTCCTTGAGGATGTTTCTTCTAACGTGTTGAACTTTTCCGGTGCCCTGAGGATGATTGAAAACCGGTCGAGATGACGTGAGGAAAACACAGGGACGCCTACGGCAGTAGTGTGGTTTATTGCAGGACGAATTTATAGCTTATTTCAAGTGATGCTTCGTTTCTTGAATGAAATATGTTGAAGTGGGCCTTGATCTGGTGCCGGCTAAAGCTGATGCAGGGAAACTGCGTGTAGAGTAGACTTACGAAGTGGACGCACGAAAGGAGTGAGAGAGAATGCCAGTAAACTGCGCCTTATATAACCTTAGGGACATTCGAATTCCGCGACACTCTGAGAAGTGTCCCCAAGCGTCCGTCATTGTTTTTTTTAAATTCCTTGAAACCACGTGTGTCTTCTAAGAATGTTTTAGAATGGCGTGGAAAAGGATTCCTATGGCTGTTCTTTGTCTGTTTTCTGTCTGTAGTTGTTTATTCCTCTACATACATACACACACACACCACACACACATATATATATATATATATATATACACAAACTCAGAATGGTTCCCTGAGAACATTATATGTTAAACATAGACCGTGCATGGAACAAGGAACTCTTCTGGGAAAATTAAATCCACTATAGTCCGGATAAGTAATGGTAAATGACAAATACCATAGTTTTTTCTTTTTCATGATTTTAGCCCGACGTGGGCAACGGGTCTCTCGCAAAGAGATCCCATAAATATAGCTTCCCTCACCAGCTATCTGCAAAGCAGACAGGATCCAGCTTTGGGACATGGATCTAGGGTTTAAAGCAAGCCTAGATCCCTACATTCAGAACCTCTATATAAGTAAAAGACTCGTTGCATTCACGTCGTGTTGAATAAATCAAAGAAAAAGGGGGTAACTATTGTATTTTTAGCCAAAAAAACCAAAACTTAAACCTCAACCGGGACATTGAGCGTCCACTTTTCAAGGCACGAAACACGTCCGTTTAGTATACACAAACTCAGAATGGTTCCCTGAGAACATTATATGTTAAACATAGACCGTGCATGGAACAAGGAACTCTTCTGGGAAAATTAAATCCACTATAGTCCGGATAAGTAATGGTAAATGACAAATACCATAGTTTTTTCTTTTTCATGATTTTAGCCCGACGTGGGCAACGGGTCTCTCGCAAAGAGATCCCATAAATATAGCTTCCCTCACCAGCTATCTGCAAAGCAGACAGGATCCAGCTTTGGGACATGGATCTAGGGTTTAAAGCAAGCCTAGATCCCTGCATTCAGAACCTCTATATAAGTAAAAGACTCGTTGCATTCACGTCGTGTTGAATAAATCAAAGAAAAAGGGGGTAACTATTGTATTTTTAGCCAAAAAAACCAAAACTTAAACCTCAACCGGGACATTGAGCGTCCACTTTTCAAGGCACGAAACACGTCCGTTTAGTATACACAAACTCAGAATGGTTCCCTGAGAACATTATATGTTAAACATAGACCGTGCATGGAACAAGGAACTCTTCTGGGAAAATTAAATCCACTATAGTCCGGATAAGTAATGGTAAATGACAAATACCATAGTTTTTTCTTTTTCATGATTTTAGCCCGACGTGGGCAACGGGTCTCTCGCAAAGAGATCCCATAAATATAGCTTCCCTCACCAGCTATCTGCAAAGCAGACAGGATCCAGCTTTGGGACATGGATCTAGGGTTTAAAGCAAGCCTAGATCCCTACATTCAGAACCTCTATATAAGTAAAAGACTCGTTGCATTCACGTCGTGTTGAATAAATCAAAGAAAAAGGGGTAACTATTGTATTTTAGCCAAAAAAACCAAAACTTAAACCTCAACCGGGACATTGAGCGTCCACTTTTCAAGGCACGAAACACGTCCGTTTAGTATACACAAACTCAGAATGGTTCCCTGAGAACATTATATGTTAAACATAGACCGTGCATGGAACAAGGAACTCTTCTGGGAAAATTAAATCCACTATAGTCCGGATAAGTAATGGTAAATGACAAATACCATAGTTTTTTCTTTTTCATGATTTTAGCCCGACGTGGGCAACGGGTCTCTCGCAAAGAGATCCCATAAATATAGCTTCCCTCACCAGCTATCTGCAAAGCAGACAGGATCCAGCTTTGGGACATGGATCTAGGGTTTAAAGCAAGCCTAGATCCCTACATTCAGAACCTCTATATAAGTAAAAGACTCGTTGCATTCACGTCGTGTTGAATAAATCAAAGAAAAAGGGGGTAACTATTGTATTTTTAGCCAAAAAAAAAAAAAAACTTAACTCAACCGGGACATTGAGCGTCCACTTTTCAAGGCACGAAACACGTCCGTTTAGTATACACAAACTCAGAATGGTTCCCTGAGAACATTATATGTTAAACATAGACCGTGCATGGAACAAGGAACTCTTCTGGGAAAATTAAATCCACTATAGTCCGGATAAGTAATGGTAAATGACAAATACCATAGTTTTTTCTTTTTCATGATTTTAGCCCGACGTGGGCAACGGGTCTCTCGCAAAGAGATCCCATAAATATAGCTTCCCTCACCAGCTATCTGCAAAGCAGACAGGATCCAGCTTTGGGACATGGATCTAGGGTTTAAAGCAAGCCTAGATCCCTACATTCAGAACCTCTATATAAGTAAAAGACTCGTTGCATTCACGTCGTGTTGAATAAATCAAAGAAAAAGGGGGTAACTATTGTATTTTTAGCCAAAAAAACCAAAACTTAAACCTCAACCGGGACATTGAGCGTCCACTTTTCAAGGCACGAAACACGTCCGTTTAGTATACACAAACTCAGAATGGTTCCCTGAGAACATTATATGTTAAACATAGACCGTGCATGGAACAAGGAACTCTTCTGGGAAAATTAAATCCACTATAGTCCGGATAAGTAATGGTAAATGACAAATACCATAGTTTTTTCTTTTTCATGATTTTAGCCCGACGTGGGCAACGGGTCTCTCGCAAAGAGATCCCATAAATATAGCTTCCCTCACCAGCTATCTGCAAAGCAGACAGGATCCAGCTTTGGGACATGGATCTAGGGTTTAAAGCAAGCCTAGATCCCTACATTCAGAACCTCTATATAAGTAAAAGACTCGTTGCATTCACGTCGTGTTGAATAAATCAAAGAAAAAGGGGGTAACTATTGTATTTTTAGCCAAAAAAAAAAACTTAAACCTCAACCGGGACATTGAGCGTCCACTTTTCAAGGCACGAAACACGTCCGTTTAGTATACACAAACTCAGAATGGTTCCCTGAGAACATTATATGT
Organism: Bathynomus jamesi; assembly: GCA_023014485.1. Taxonomy (NCBI): domain Eukaryota; kingdom Metazoa; phylum Arthropoda; class Malacostraca; order Isopoda; family Cirolanidae; genus Bathynomus; species Bathynomus jamesi. Next base: position 189,845 of record JAJOZX010004497.1, read on the forward strand.
TAAACATAGACCGTGCATGGAACAAGGAACTCTTCTGGGAAAATTAAATCCACTATAGTCCGGATAAGTAATGGTAAATGACAAATACCATAGTTTTTTCTTTTTCATGATTTTAGCCCGACGTGGGCAACGGGTCTCTCGCAAAGAGATCCCATAAATATAGCTTCCCTCACCAGCTATCTGCAAAGCAGACAGGATCCAGCTTTGGGACATGGATCTAGGGTTTAAAGCAAGCCTAGATCCCTACATTCAGAACCTCTATATAAGTAAAAGACTCGTTGCATTCACGTCGTGTTGAATAAATCAAAGAAAAAGGGGGTAACTATTGTATTTTTAGCCAAAAAAACCAAAACTTAAACCTCAACCGGGACATTGAGCGTCCACTTTTCAAGGCACGAAACACGTCCGTTTAGTATACACAAACTCAGAATGGTTCCCTGAGAACATTATATGTTAAACATAGACCGTGCATGGAACAAGGAACTCTTCTGGGAAAATTAAATCCACTATAGTCCGGATAAGTAATGGTAAATGACAAATACCATAGTTTTTTCTTTTTCATGATTTTAGCCCGACGTGGGCAACGGTCTCTCGCAAAGAGATCCCATAAATATAGCTTCCCTCACCAGCTATCTGCAAAGCAGACAGGATCCAGCTTTGGGACATGGATCTAGGGTTTAAAGCAAGCCTAGATCCCTATATTCAGAACCTCTATATAAGTAAAAGACTCGTTGCATTCACGTCGTGTTGAATAAATCAAAGAAAAAGGGGTAACTATTGTATTTTTAGCCAAAAAAACCAAAACTTAAACCTCAACCGGGACATTGAGCGTCCACTTTTCAAGGCACGAAACACGTCCGTTTAGTATACACAAACTCAGAATGGTTCCCTGAGAACATTATATGTTAAACATAGACCGTGCATGGAACAAGGAACTCTTCTGGGAAAATTAAATCCACTATAGTCCGGATAAGTAATGGTAAATGACAAATACCATAGTTTTTTCTTTTTCATGATTTTAGCCCGACGTGGGCAACGGGTCTCTCGCAAGAGATCCCATAAATATAGCTTCCCTCACCAGCTATCTGCAAAGCAGACAGGATCCAGCTTTGGGACATGGATCTAGGGTTTAAAGCAAGCCTAGATCCCTACATTCAGAACCTCTATATAAGTAAAAGACTCGTTGCATTCACGTCGTGTTGAATAAATCAAAGAAAAGGGGGTAACTATTGTATTTTTAGCCAAAAAAACCAAAACTTAAACCTCAACCGGGACATTGAGCGTCCACTTTTCAAGGCACGAAACACGTCCGTTTAGTATACACAAACTCAGAATGGTTCCCTGAGAACATTATATGTTAAACATAGACCGTGCATGGAACAAGGAACTCTTCTGGGAAAATTAAATCCACTATAGTCCGGATAAGTAATGGTAAATGACAAATACCATAGTTTTTTCTTTTTCATGATTTTAGCCCGACGTGGGCAACGGGTCTCTCGCAAAGAGATCCCATAAATATAGCTTCCCTCACCAGCTATCTGCAAAGCAGACAGGATCCAGCTTTGGGACATGGATCTAGGGTTTAAAGCAAGCCTAGATCCCTACATTCAGAACCTCTATATAAGTAAAAGACTCGTTGCATTCACGTCGTGTTGAATAAATCAAAGAAAAAGGGGGTAACTATTGTATTTTTAGCCAAAAAACCAAAACTTAAACCTCAACCGGGACATTGAGCGTCCACTTTTCAAGGCACGAAACACGTCCGTTTAGTATACACAAACTCAGAATGGTTCCCTGAGAACATTATATGTTAAACATAGACCGTGCATGGAACAAGGAACTCTTCTGGGAAAATTAAATCCACTATAGTCCGGATAAGTAATGGTAAATGACAAATACCATAGTTTTTTCTTTTTCATGATTTTAGCCCGACGTGGGCAACGGGTCTCTCGCAAAGAGATCCCATAAATATAGCTTCCCTCACCAGCTATCTGCAAAGCAGACAGGATCCAGCTTTGGGACATGGATCTAGGGTTTAAAGCAAGCCTAGATCCCTATATTCAGAACCTCTATATAAGTAAAAGACTCGTTGCATTCACGTCGTGTTGAATAAATCAAAGAAAAAGGGGGTAACTATTGTATTTTTAGCCAAAAAACCAAAACTTAAACCTCAACCGGGACATTGAGCGTCCACTTTTCAAGGCACGAAACACGTCCGTTTTATACACGTGTTTCGTGCCTTGAAAAGTGGACGCTCAATGTCCCGGTTGAGGTTTAAGTTTTGGTTTTTTTGGCTAAAAATACAATAGTTTACCCCCTTTTTCTTTGATTTATTCAACACGACGTGAATGCAACGAGTCTTTTACTTATATAGAGGTTCTGAATGTAGGGATCTAGGCTTGCTTTAAACCCTAGATCCATGTCCCAAAGCTGGATCCTGTCTGCTTTGCAGATAGCTGGTGAGGGAAGCTATATTTATGGGATCTCTTTGCGAGAGACCCGTTGCCCACGTCGGGCTAAAATCATGAAAAAGAAAAAACTATGGTATTTGTCATTTACCATTACTTATCCGGACTATAGTGGATTTAATTTTCCCAGAAGAGTTCCTTGTTCCATGCACGGTCTATGTTTAACATATAATGTTCTCAGGGAACCATTCTGAGTTTGTGTATACTAAACGGACGTGTTTCGTGCCTTGAAAAATGGACGCTCAATGTCCCGGTTGAGGTTTAAGTTTTGGTTTTTTTGGCTAAAAAACAATAGTTACCCCCTTTTTCTTTGATTTATTCAACACGACGTGAATGCAACGAGTCTTTTACTTATATAGAGGTTCTGAATGTAGGGATCTAGGCTTGCTTTAAACCCTAGATCCATGTCCCAAAGCTGGATCCTCTCTGCTTTGCAGATAGCTGGTGAGGGAAGCTATATTTATGGGATCTCTTTGCGAGAGACCCGTTGCCCACGTCGGGCTAAAATCATGAAAAGAAAAAACTATGGTATTTGTCATTTACCATTACTTATCCGGACTATAGTGGATTTAATTTTCCCAGAAGAGTTCCTTGTTCCATGCACGGTCTATGTTTAACATATATATATATATATATATATTAGAGTGGTCGAAGGAATAAAAGTTTTATTTTTGTACTTCCTCAAGGCTGCCCTTGTTCGAAATCATAAAAGGATAATTGCTACAAAAAATGAACTCATCCGACTATACTTAGAGGTCGCTACAAAATGAATAATTTTCTCTTAAATGAAAAAAATAACAAAATTTGACAAAAGAACATGCAAATGGCTTTTAATTCTGTAAAGACGCTTTAGAGGGGGTAGGAAACGTTCGTCGATGGGTCCCAACAATGCGTTGGTAAGCGTTGTATTGTCGTTGAATAAGAGCAATCGCTTTCTCTGCAGAGTCATTGACAACCTTTATCTTCAATGCTCTTTCTTTCAACAATTCGTATTGTCGTTACTTGGCCAATCACTTGGTGGTTTCGAAAGAAACTCTTGAGCAATCTTCTTTCCGTTTTTATCCAGTACATCGAAGAGTTGAGCCGTCTTCTCGCTGACGTAAGTTTCCAATGCGTTTGCTGTTTTGAACAGTTTTGAATCGAGGCGCTTCAGACATTTCGCTTTTGTAAGATGAGATAATTTTTTAATCATATTTTCTTTTACTTTGCTGTCCAACTCATCCTCAAAAAGTGACAGTCCAATCAGCTCTTCCGAGAAGTACCAGATATGTCTCTTAATTGCCTCGAGTGCAATTTCAGCCAAAACCCTGTTTGGATAAGTCTCCATAACTGTTAGAAAAGCTAGGTCGTTTCTAGGGGTCCTCACTGCCAAGGGTGCTTCATGCCAATATTTACTATAAACCAAGTGCCACAAAGAGACAAAAATCTTTCAGATCCTTTTTTTCATGAGCAGTAAGTTTCATTTGCTCCTGGAAGAGAAAGATCTTTAAAGCATAGGTAGCTTTTACCATCCAGCGAGCCTGATGAAAAACTCCTGGAGCTCTGATGTCGTACTTCTTAGCAAACTTCTCCCAGGAAAATTAGAGAAAGATTGAGGAATTCACTGTAGTCATCTCTTGAGAAGCTGCTGTTCTGAAAAGCGTCGGAGAGGTACTGTATCATCTCTTGACAAAGTTCCCACAAGTTTCCTTCAAAAAGTTCCATTCCTGCTGATATAAAGTTTTCTTTATTGATAATTGGCCATTGTGTCATGAATCGCTATCGCTTAAACAATGAGACTTGTGGGCCTTTCGAACGTTCAAGAATACTAGAAAATATGTTAGCCAAAACGACTTTATACACATGATGACGACATGCTATCCACATCAGAGAGCGACCTACAGCTCTCTCTATCAGTACAAGCGCCAGACATCGGCCCAGTATTTGATGCTGTTGTATCAAATACAAGCCCCTGCAACTGGTTTCTCAAGCTCCACTCATCCAACATTCTGAGACAGACATCAGCTTGTGCTTGTCCCGTTCCGTGAGGGATGAGTGGAACACCAAGTAGTTTATCTTCTCCTGAAACAACGATTACGATGCGGTCCACATTTTCATGGCCCTCTGTTATATCAGGAAGCATTTTCCCATCCCAGTGAAGCAGAAGCGGAGTGGTAGGAGAAAAGTTTGATTTTTCAGCAGTTGCGATAGTTTCACGAGCTTTAATTCGAGAACGACGAATTGTACTTCGAGAAAATGACATTGAGCCCAGATCATGGCCAAGAGAATTAGCTGATGCTGCAATAACAAAGGCTGCATTGCGATCGCTTATACTAACACGGTCGAGTGCCTGGCTACCTAATCTGAGATGACTGTTTTCTTGCATTTGGAAGGAGGGTTCGGTGATGATGTAGATGGACGACACGATGCATCAGAATCCGTGGATGAGGAGGAAGAATCCAGATCAGTTATCACTTTGTCAGATACCATAAGTTGATATTTCTTTTGTTTTTCATCGTCGCTTCGCTTTTTTCAATTATATTCAGATTCTTCTCGTTGCCTCTTCCGATCCTTCTTTTTAGCCAAGGCTCGATCAATGCCTCCAAAACTGACGCAGGAACGATCTTCCCTCTGCCTGATAATTATATGCAAAGAATATTTAATATATACACTAATTTATAGTTTATATACATTTCAGTATATATGCATGTAGCAGCGTTGTAGCTCCTAAATATTCTAAAATAATTCATAATATGAATAGTCAACATTTATATATACATATTATATATTTAATGAGATTTTTACTTACCAAAAATATACGAAGTTTATTTCTGCTCTATCATGAAATCAATGTTTCACCCACATCATACAGCTGCCTACTACACATTGCATTAAGAGGCCCCACATTTCCAGCCTTTGCTTGTCAAAATCTGCAAACTCAGGGTGAATCAAGTCACTGCTTGATTCAAGCTCACTCAACCCAAGACGAATTAATATGTGGGTTTTGTACATGTATAATTTTGTGTATTGTGTATCCTTTGCAGCTAGCTCTCGTAACCTAGATTAATACTGTACAGGGTGTTTATAAAGTCCCAATCTATTTCAGTGAAAACGTAGCAAAAAGGGTAAAATTCAATAACAATATAATAGAAGGCATACATTTAATGAATACTTAAGCATATGATTCTACATGAGCACCATCAGTATATCTACAGAGTTCGAATCTGTCAGCAGCATTGCGGAACACATTTTGGAGCATGACGGGTTATTTTTGTAACTGTTGTTACGATACAAGCAAGTAAATGTCCCAGCTTCATTCAGATAGCATTTTAAACACCGTCGTCTTTCAACAAGATGGGGCACCTTGTCATTAGGGCAAACATTGTTCGGGAGTACCTAAATGAACGATTTCTAAATCGGTGGATTGGACGTGGAGGCAACAGACCCTGGACGGCTCGATCTCCTGACCTAGCGCCCTTGGATTTCTTCGCATGGGGTTTTATCAAATTAAACGTCTATCAAACGAGGGTTACAGATCTGCAAGATTTACGCGCTCGTATCGTAAAAGCAGTTACAAAAATAACCCCTGTCACGCTCAAAAATGTGTTCCGCAATGCTGCTGACAAATTCGAACTCTGTAGAGATACTGATGGTGCTTATGTAGAATCATATGCTTAAGTATTCATTAAATGTATGTCTTCTATTATATTGTTAATGAATTTTACCCTTTTTGCTACGTTTTCACTGAAAAAGATAGGGACTTTATAAACACCCTGTGTATATATATATATATATATATATATATATATATATATATATATATATATATATATTACACACACACATACTCGCACATATGCACACATACACACACTTACACACATACACAAGGAATTACCCAAACCAATATAATTCTCGTATGAAAGATGTTCAATTTGTAGCGATCTCTAAATCTGCTCCAATTTGCTCAAAATTTTGTGCAAGTATTACTATTGCATAGTGTAATAAGAGCAGCCTTGAGGAGATTGACATTTTAAAGTTTGAAGTTTTACCATACTATATAATTTATATGTAGAGGACCGACAAGAAATAGACTAACAGGTAGACAGACAAATTCCTTCTTCCACGCCATTATCAAACATTCTTAGAAGACACACGTGGTCAAGGAATCAGAAACAATGGAAACGTCTGTTTCTTCCCAAAAGGCTCACGAGAGCAAGCCCTTATCAACTAAAGGAAGCGTGGAAGGCGTCTCAAGATATGGCGGGAAAGTCCGCGTCACAGAAACTATATAAGCGAGATTCCACTGATACGCAATCTCACTTGTCCACTTGTCGCTCGTCATTTTCTCGTTTTTGCTCTCCACCTTCGCGAGCTGAAACTCGTCACGTCAACCGCCCTCCGGCTTCCCGCCGGAGGAGCAGCCTGCTGTTCCTCAAAGCTTCCGATCTATCGTCAAGTAAGACCTTCCGCCGTCAGCCTGCAGAAGCACTTCTTCGAAGCCCAGCGCCGTTTCGACTTCAGCCGGCTTGTCCCTCAAGCATCATCTCAACTCTACACGAAGCGGATCAACACTTGAGGCGACCGGCGCCCGTTGAACAAACTTCAATGGGACGGTCAGCATCACCTCGGGAATACGTTCTACAAGGTCAACCTTCAAGCATCTTTTCCATCTCAAGAGACCTAATCGACACGACCAGCGCTCGGTCAACAAGCTTCAATAGAACAGTCAACGACACCTCGAGCCCACAGTAATAGGTTCACGTTCAACACTTCTTCAACAGAGGTTTTCATCGTCCCGGTAAGCTAAGTGCATCTTTTCTAAGTAACTCTCGTGAAGCCTATATCAGCCTACCGTCAAACGGTAGGCTATACTCCTAAAGTGTGTAATTAAGCGTTCTAACTGACTCTCGTTAAAGAAGGCAGTAGGCCTATTTCCCATTTCAAGTGTCATTCCAAAACCGTAATCGTGTAGCATCATGCTATTGTGTTCAATCATGTAATCCACAAATACTTTGCATCCGTTTATTTATGTGATTTATTTAAGCCCTCATTATTGACAGCCGAATCCACTTCCCGTGTATTAAACGTACGTGCATTCTTATATCATTTACTAGGCCCATTCAGTGTTACATTACTGTGTAACTCCGGCCTACATAAGCAGTGTAATACGTGACCTAAAGAGCACCATAAACGTACGTCACTAATTTCCATAATTCTTAGGCTGCATCATTTATTCTGTATTTATTCATAGTCAGCGTGTTACATAATCTATCGGTTGTACCATAACGTACATGCATAATTTCTGTAATCACTAGTTTTCATATTTCATGTTGTGCTCCAATTTAGCATACCATTAGCCTCTCATAAACGAACGTATTTCTTAACCATTGATCTGTATAATTCTTTTTCTCATTTACTAATCCTGAGTCAGACTTTTTCATAATAGAAATGCCGTTATATAACACTGGCCAACAAAATTAAACTTTTTTTTCATCACAAACATGATCACACTTTTCTTAATGCATGTTTCGCGCTGATTCCGAATCTGGTTTTATTTCTTTTCTAGCACGTATAGTTATATAGATACACTGGTTTTGATATTTTTAAGTTTTTGATATTGCTATAAGAAAATTTATGGATGTATAGATCACACTTAGGAATGCTAAACAACAAATACATCATATACCTTATTCAATGTACTTATAAATAAAGAATATATACATTATTTTATTAAAAGCGCTGTGAGTGTGATTTCCTTTTGTAAATTTGGCCTGGATTGTCACGATACAGCATCCAACAATGGTCCGCCATCATGCTTTCATTCCAATATCCTTGGTAGCGCTTCTCCATCATGCTTTCATTCCAATATCCTTGGTAGCGTTTCTCCATCATCTGAATATATTGATGGAAGCGCTCTCCTTGCTCGTCACTCACTGCACCCAGGTTTTCAGGAATGAAATCTAAGTGGGAGTGCAGGAAGTGAATTTTTAACGACATTCGACACTCCATTTCTTTGAAGGCATCAAGGAGGTTCTTGACTCCATCCTTATACGCAGGTGACTTGTTGCTTCCAAGAAAGTTTTCACATATCCATTTGAACGCCAGCCAAGCCTTCAATTCCAGCGGACTTAGGACTTTTTCAAATTCAGTGTCATTCAAAACCTCCCTTATTTGTGGCCCAACAAAAATTCCTTCCTTCAATTTTGCTGCAGTAACCTTCGGAAATTTCCTTGAAAGGTATTGGAACCCTTCAGAATTGACTTTACCCATTGCTTTAACAAAATTCTTCATTAAACCAAGTTTAATGTGAAGAGGTGGCAGATAGATCTTTTGGGGATCCACTAAAGGGACAGACTGGACATTGCTTATCCCTGGGACATATGTATACCTAAGTGGCCAGTCACTTTTGGTGTAATGTTCTATAGTGGCGCGACTGTCCCACAGGCAAAGGAAACAACAAAATTTTGTGAATCGTGACTGCATACCCATAAGCATTCCAATAACTTTTAGATCTCCACAAACATTCCATTGATGACTGTCGTATTTGATTGCCTTAAGTAGTATATCCATATTGTCATATGTCTCTTTTAGATGGACGGAATGGGCAATGGGGATGGACGGCATTATATTACCATTATGCAAAAGAACTGCTTTCAGGCTTCTCTGCGACGAATCAATAAAGAGGCGCCACTCAGATGCCACATACGTCTGAGATATGGCTGTAAATAGTCCATTGATGTCATGGCAATAACAGAGAGGACCGTCTACTGAAAAGAATGCTGTTAATTCAAAATTCCGCTTTCGGTAGTAACTAATACGAACATTGTTCTCAAGTAAATTGTTCTCCTTTAGTCTTGAGGCAAGAAGCTCTGATTTGTCTTTAGACAGCGATAAGTCTCTAACAAGATCATTCAACTGTCCTTGGGTTAACTTTTTAGGCTCTAAATGTCTACCTTCAAAAGTGTACTCTGGTTCTGTAGATGGTCCGGAAACGCCAGTTGCACCTTCATCACTTTCCATGTCATCTATGATAGAATCTAGCCTATCACTTGGGGGAATTGGAATGGGCAATGTTTCATCATGTTTTACTGGTCTACGTGCTGAATCCAAGTTTGGATATACAATCTGGTGTTTGTTCTTGGCAGAAAACCCCATGAAGTTCACACTACAAAAATAACAGTCTTCATGATGATCTCTCGGCTCCCTCCATATCATGGGTATGGCAAATGGCATTGAAGCTTTCTTTTTGTTAAGCCAATCACGTAATCCATTTGAACAGCCAGAACAGATTTGATGTGGCGCCCATGGTTTATCTTGGTCACCTAGATGGCAACCAAAGTATAGCTTGTATATTTTCTTAATGTCGGTTGTAATATTTCGTCGCTGTGTTTCAGTTGTCAACTGGCCGCATACGAAACAGAACTTGTCGGGGTCATTCTTACATTGTCGAGGCATGTTGACTGACCTGAGCAAACTATAAATTCAAAAAAATGTACACCAACTTGACACAAGTTCTTGGACTGGACTGATCTTTTGACACACAAAGCACGGCGTTGTTGCCTGAATCACAATGCTGCTAGACGTAAAAGCTCACACCTGAAATACATAAGATGTATAATTAAGATAATTGAAATAAATAAGATGAATAAACTAAAAAAACACAATAAAATAAGCACAATCAAATGTTGAAATATTAGTATTTTGCCTATTTAAAATGGTTAAATCTGTGTAGTTATATATATGCCTTCATCTTGAAAACTATACGTGCTAGAAAAAATCTGAATGCAGTTTTGGAATCAGCGTGAAAAATGCTATCCAGCCACCACAAATTTTACTCTGATGAAAAATCTTTGTTGACCAGTGTAATTGTTAAGCACTATAACCATTGTTTGTCATTGTTATTCACTGTGAACAAATAACTAATTTATTTTCTTAATTAAATACAAAACAATAAGGTGCCTTTTATAACCTTAACAATATTTGCTTGGGTGTAATCCAAGTTGGTGACCTCGAAGCAGTTCGTATCACTCAGAAATATTATAGTGGGCCTACTCCATTATCCACCTTCAACCGGTGATACTGTAGGACATCATAAATTGTTAACCCAGCCTGTCATTAATAAACAATCAATTTGCATCAATTAATCACTAGCATTAAATTAATAATTATCACCTTAAACGGCTAAATCTAGGCCCACTATATACAGTATATATGATGCAAGGCCACAAGGAAAAGGAAAAATGATTCCAATCATTTTTCCTTTTCCTTGTGGGTTTGCATCATTCATTCATTTCACGTGTTTAATTGTGAAATTCATCCCATATATATAGCAAAAGCTTTATTATCTGGCACTTACCGGACCTGACCAGTGCCAGATAGACAAAAGTTCCTGTTACGAAAGGAACCCTCTTACTAAAATCCTTACTCGATTTTCTTTCAACACCCCTGCCCCACCCTGACACTGTCTGATATAAATATAAATGTATTTTTAGCGCCCTAAATCTTACCTATATTTTAAATTATTTAAAATAGATATACAGCATTATACAGTAATATTATTAAAATGTACAGTAAAGAGTACAGTAATATAATTACATTATTGTATAGTAACTCAGCAAAATTAGTGTTCGCTTCGCATTGCAACCAGTTTTTCAGGGGGGATTAAGCAGGGATGTTGGTTTTATGTATCGTTATCTTTTGCGTGCAATGCAATTTTAATATTAAGTGAGATTATTGGCGATTCTATTAATATTTACTGATTTATTGGTTGAGATTTCACTGCAAATTCCGGTTACTAGATTTTTCTGGTTAGTAAAATGTCGGGTAATACGGCTTTTAACAGGGTGGGGCACGGGAACCAAGTGTTTTTGGAATAATCAGGAAAATGATATTTATTTTTGTAAAGAAAATATATTGGTAGAACAACATTCGTAAGAACATAGCATTTCATGTCATAATAATCATGTACCGAAAATTATATCTGGCATATGATGTCCTTGGCCGTCGACGCATTGTTGAAGGCGTTTACGAAAATTGCCTCCACTCTTCCCAGCAGGTCTCTGTTGATTTGGATGATTTGTTGACGGATCGCTTCCTTCAATGCATCTAATGTACGGGGCTTGTCCTCGTAGACACGTGACTTGAGGTACCCCCATAGAAAGAAGTCACATGTGGACAAGTCAGGGGACCGAGGGGGCCATGCAATGTCACCAAATCTCGAAATGAGATGGTTGGGAAACAGGGGGCGAAGAACAGCCATTGACGCTCTGGCGGTGTGTGGCGTGGCCCCATCTTGCTGAAACCACAAATGTCGACGAGCAATACGCCTTCTTCGTAACTCAGGGATGAAAAAGGTGTTCACTATCTCAATGTAACGCCCAGATGTTATGGTAACGGTAACCCCATTTTGTTCGAAGAAATAGGGACCGATGACGCCAAACTTTCCCACCGCGCACCAAACTGTAACCTTAGGGCTATGCAGCGGTTTTTCATGGAATTGTCGCGGATTTTCAGCAGCCCAATACCGACAGTTTTGATTGTTGACGGCCCCATTAAGGTGGAAATGGGCTTCATCACTCATTACCACCATCATGTTTTCATTCTGCTCATAAAGTGCAAGCATTTCCTGTGCAAAATTCAGTCGTTGGGGGCAATCGTTTACATTCAATTCCTGCACCATCGCTAACTTGTATGGGTGAAAATGTAATTTTTCATGCAAAATCCGTCTAACAGTACGATTGCTGATTCCGAGTGCAGCTGAATGTCTCCGAGCAGAGCGGCCTGGGCTTTGCAACATCGCTTGTCTGACCCTTTCAACGTTCTCTGGAGTACGCACAGTGCGTTGCGGCCCCTTCGGTTTTGTTTTCATTATTGAGCCTCCTGTTCGAAGATTGTTAACCCAACGTAAGATTGTGTCACGAGCGGGAACAGAGTCATTTCGATGAATGTTGAATCTGCGGCGAAACGCACGCTGAACTGCTGTCACTGACTCGCCACTCCTAACAAAATGATCATACGCGAACATGCGGTGTTCTAACGTCCACTGCTCCATGATGGCACCTGAAGATAAAGGTGAGTGTTAGTTAAAGTTAAATGCTATGAACCCAGGAATGGAATGCTACCTACCGCACGCCCCTCCCATTCCTAATGGCCGATTACTAGCTATTCAAAAAACACTTGATTCCCGTGCCCCACCCTGTATATATATATATATATATATATATATTATATAATATATATATTTGTTGGGTCAAACTATTACCAGCTCCTTGAGTGATGACTCGGTTATAAGAAAACAATCTCGAAGCCTGTGTGCTAAAGCGAATATGACCATAAGGAACTTTCGATTCTGTACAAGTGAAGCTAAAGACACTCTCTTTCGTACTTTCTGCAGTAATATATACGGACAGCAACTCTGGGTGAATTACAAAAAAAGGTTCTGGCAGAACCCTAAATTTGATGTACAACGGGTCTTTTAGACTCTTACATAAATTATCCCCGAGATGCTCAGCTTCGCAAATGTTTGCTACCCGCAATGTCCCGAGCTTCACGGAGGTAACAAGACGTGCTCAATACAGTCTAATGCAAAGAATTAAAAAATCAACCAACCCGATTATCCAAGCTATCCATGAGTCCTGCCATTTATTCTCTAAGCTATTAAATTCTTGGTACGAAAACGTCTGTCTGTAGCTCCACTTAACTTCGACATTACTGTATTATTTCTAATCAATCGTATATATTTTTATCCTTAGTATGTGAACTGTCATTGTATTAATAATATTTGTCATATGGACTATAGGCTGCCAATAAACCTTTTCATTTTCATATATACACGGTGAACCAAAAGTAGGTGGACAGTAGGTTGAATACGGTTTGTGTTATATTATATTATAACTATGGTGTTCATTATAACTATGGTGTTTGTGTTATATTATATTAAATATTATAACTAAATTTATTTAAATTTTATTTTGTATTATAGTATACAAAAAAATTAAATATGTATTCTCAAAATAAACGTTATCATTTACTGTCCACCTACATTTGGTTCACCATATAAATATATATATATATATATATATATATATATATATATATATACACATTTCAACTGCAAAGAACACGCAGTATAATTAACGTAAAGAACGACGCTTGTATAGGAGAACATTCCGCGCAAGATGAGGAGGGAGAACGAACAAATGAAAAAATGAGGTAACCACCCGGGTTTTTTCGTCCACCCAGTATATATATATATATATATATATATATATATATATATGTGTGTGTGTGTGTGTGTGTGTGTGTGTGTGTGACTGTGTGTGTGTGTGTGTGTGTGTGTGTATCAGACATAGGCCTAACGAAGAGTCTTTATTAATTATAAAAAAAAATTCCTACTTCAAATTTAATGAAATGTTTGTTGATCATCAACCTATTTTTGACACGTTTCTGACATGAATTCATTATATCATATTTTAGAAACGTGTTATGGAAAGATGTCATATACTATATGATTTAATTATTGTTATCGAACCCGACCAAAAGGTGGTGGGAGAGATAAGGCATTCAGTACGGTTTGTATGTAGGTATGTGGGTGGGTGATGATGTGGTCGCGAGACCACTTCCCAACAGCATATTCAGACTAGACTGTTTTCCACCACATGGAAAAATCGAACCCAAATACCAATATTCAATCCAGCAATATAAACAGTAGGTCGAAAGAAATTTGAGAAATTCACTGGTATAAAACACGAACGAGTCACCCGTGAAACTACTCACAGCAGACCCAAAGTCCCTTAATTTTGCTCATCTTACGGGAAGCGTGTAAGGATGTGGTCATCACGGATTCCGAATAATAGATGAAATGTGTTTGAGAGAAAAATCATAGACACGTAAATTATGTAAGGAGAGAAAAGCATTTTAATAATAAATGTAAAAAATAAATTAAATTCTTGTAAATTATTATTATAATATTCATAAATCATTAATTATAGTATGTTTTAATTAATAATTACAGTAATAATAATAATTATAAGTAATAAAATAATTGGTGACATAAAAGTAGAAAATTGATCATCTAAATTGAACGGCCATTTTGAAATAATATCTATTCTCAAAGATTTGAATCTCCGAATCTTGTGAGGTGGATGCCATGATCCAATTTGATCCATTTCAAGCTCTTCATCCATTTCGGCGATTGAGAAGGACTTTTTAACTTTAAATGAACGAATCTTTTTAATAGAATTTTTATCCTCATCCGAAAATGAGGAATTTTGCCGATGACTGTGTTGCGAATCGGTGAAAATGAATTAATTAAAGAGACTCTGCTCATTATGACCACTGCGATGATGGGATTGCTCATCTGCTATCACGTGACCTAATATAAATGCCGCTCGATATGAGCGTTCTCTACAGCACAACCAGTAGAAAAATAATTAAAGAGAGAGAGAGAGCGAAAGTGTGTGTGTGTGTGTGTGTGTGTGTGCAAACGAACTGTATCTGGAAAAAACAATACTGTACAGTGCATATTTTACGCAATCTTTTTCTTCTGTTTGATATTTTTTCTTTCAAAAAATACAAGGCAAACAGCCAATATATATATATATATATATTATATTATATATATATATATATATATATATATATATATATATATATACCTTACTTTATTTTACACTACCGAACTTTACATGCGTTGCGTACGGTAATTCCTCACGGAGATCGGGCTTCTTGTACCTCCTCTCGAGTTGGCTTCGTGAATGAGAGAATTGCTGTCTTAAGACCTCCATTTCACACTCGGCTCATCCGGGATTGTCCTGAGCCAGGTGCTTAGTTTTCTTTAGAAGACTTCCACGGCGACACCATTCGTGTTCCTAAGTTCCTTCGGCAGGTGGCTGAATAGTCTTGGCCCTCTGATGACAAAGCTATTTTCCTTTAGGGCTGAGCATATCCCATTTCTAGCCTTTAGTTTCGGGACGAGATACATTCTTCCTTTCCTACTTTCCACTGTTGCTTAAGTGGTTACACGGTTCAAAGTGAGATTAAGGAGTAGTTTATCCATTATTTTCCAAGTGTAAATAATGGTATACTTCTCCCTTCTTCTTTTCATCGAGTATTAATTTAATTCATGTGACTTTCCTCGATAATTTAGTTATTTGTATCCATTGATTTTGGCTGTGAAGCTTTTCTGAATTCCTTCTAGGTGACTAATGTCTTCATTTTTATATGGGGATGTTAAGGCTGAACAATACTTCAGCTCGGGTATGATCAGTGCTTTCGAAAAGAGGAATCATTATATTCCTGTCCCCTTCTTTAAAGGTTCTCAGTATCTGTTCAGTTATTCATTTTGCTTTGTTTACTGCTATCTTATTTTGTATCTCAAACTTCGCGTCGTCGGTCACTGTAATTCCTAAATCTTTTGATTTAGAGTTTCGCTGAATTTCCTCTTCATTTGGGCATAGTATTCCAAAATACTCTGGGTTAAATTTCATATTCTTGCCTTCTGACCATCTATAAATTCTGTTCGTGTATGTTTGTAGAGAGTCTATATCATGTGGGTTTCTTATTTTTCTATTAATTTTAGAGTCATCAGCAAAGGATGTTACTGTGCTATGATTGGAAATTGCATTGTCTATATCAGTTAGTTGATATTTAGCATGATTATGAATAGTAATGGAACTAATATATATCCTTGTGGTACTGAGTTATAGACCTATGATTCTGATGATGATACTCTTGGACTGCAATAACTCGATGCCGCTCGCTAAATAAGTCATTTAGTAATTTTCTTACTTTTCCTGCTATTCCCACATACTTCAATTTGTGTGCTATGATTTCATAATCACACTTGTCGAACACCTTCGCGAAATTTGTGTAAATCACATCTAGTCCTGCAGCGGTGCACCTGAGGTGTTTTAGAGTACATACAATGTCTTATTGTTGATTCTGGTAGGGCAGGCCCTCCAGATCATGAAACCAATTGATGCCACTTTGTAACTCTTGGGGAAATTTTTTTAGGAGCATAAATCCAAAATGGCCGCTGCCGAAATAGCGTTTTTCTGTAAACATCGCCAAATAGTAACTTATGAATGTTCAGTGAGGGGATAAATGAGTATATAGCATGAAAATATCTATCCATGGTCTACCAGTGATGATTTAGACTAACTTATAATGTTATATGGAGTTAAAAAAAAATAATAAACCAAAATACCACTTATATTTAGATGAGCACATAACTCAGTAATTTTATTCGGGATGACATCGCTTCTTTATGGATGGTTACAGCTATCTGTTGATTTCCCTCTCTCATGGCAGCCATGTCTCTCTTCAGTGTACTACATATGTGAAGTCCTAGTGCCCAACGCTTCATAGTTGATGGCTTCAAAGTGATTCCAATGATCCCTCCAGGACCATGGCCATACCGCATGAAGGTAGACTCTATATACATATCTGACCATATCCCATTCCAGAAACCAGGAACGTGACGCATTACATGGTGGCCTTTCAAAAACTGATCGAAGACTGGCCTTGGCAGTCGTTCCATGGACCGGAGATAGAACAGGCAGTACCTGGAATACAAACATATATTACCACCATCAGTACCATCACCAAGTTAGAATACGAAAATAGTATAGCCTAATAATATATGACCATCACCAACATTTTCATATTGTTAGAAAAGATTGAAAACTAACGCATTTACTAACCTTGCATAGTTATAATGTCCAGCAGCAAAGAAGAATGGCATCATCAGTTCAACAGCTAGTAGGTGTAGAGGCCAGTTACCTTCCCTCTCTGCCCTTGTAAACATCATCATGATGAAGACTGGTTTAATAAGGTTTTGGACCCAGAGCTTGGTTGTTCGGTTCATCTGAGATCGAGATTCAAGTATTGCCATGAGATCATCAAAGCTTGGAGCACCATACTTCCTTAGTAACTCCTTTACCACCATCCTCAAGGCCCGAATGTTCTGTGGAAAATTCTTACCAGAGAGGAGCTTTGGAACCCCAGCAAAAGCTGACTGCAGGATATTTTCCAGTCCTGTGTCTGCCATCAGTACTCCAATTGCACCAACGAAGATCATCAAGGTGTGCATCCCTCCCAAACGTGGAATGAAATTGGTGAAGAGATCTGGATAAGCCCATTTCATGTTGATGACCACTTTGTAGAGTTGCTAATCAATCGTGAATATGGTGTATTCCTGTCCCATTGCAGTTGTATGTCGTTGAGCTTCCATCATGGCAGTGAGCATGGTGTCAGGTTCTGCAGGAGGCATGTCTAGAAGTGGTAGATACACAGCTTTAGTTGCAGGGCAGATGGTGTGTTCTTGCTCACGAGATAATCTGGTATTGAATCCATTGTACTCTGGGGTGTCATTGTCTGATAGGATCGATTGGAGGCAGATTGGAGGAAACTCATATCAAGTTCATGGGCACGATTCACTGATATTTGTTGCATAGCGAGAACCTTAAGAGATAGAGGAGATCGCAAGGCCTCAGAAGCTGGCATCAGGTTTCTTGGGTCCATCATATCTATGGATCGGTATGTCAGGTAATATATCATCAGACATCTCTTCCTTTTTGAGCCTTCGGATAAAACCATGATCCTTTGTATATTCATTCTGGTACTGTTGGGCCTGGGTGAGAAGAATTGCTAGTGCATGGGTGGTTTGCAAACCGTTCTGTGAGGAAATGTTTGCATCAAAATTATCAGCAACTACTTGAACCATACCTCTACCAGGTGACAGGCCCATGTGTTCTTGGCTCTTCGAAGCTGCACTGGCTGCAGATGCACAAAATCGGAGCACCTCATCATATGAAGAGGAAACACCAAAATCATATAGTTCAATGATCGACCTGTCTCTAACAGCTATGCCCAAAGCAGTTTGTAGTGCTGTAGGACTTCTGTTAACGACACCAGTAACCATGTTTCCAATCATTGCTGCCTCCGGAGAAGAGTTGAACTTGTCAGATACTAAAGACAGCAGATGTAGAAGAGTGGGACTGGCATCATTACTGATATCCTCAATGTCCAACCTTGTTTTGTAACGAGACTTGTCCTGCTTCAAGGATTTGGATTCATCTGCTATGCGTTTAGCTACTTTACACACGGCAGCTTCATCATCATCATCGTCATCAGCACCAATTTCAGGAGACTTGTTGATGCCTTGCTCCGGAAAACTAAAAGGCTTACAACTCCTCGACCTGACAATATCAATAATCTCTCTCCAAAGTGGTCAGATAAGCATTTGATCAATTGTCTCCGGCTATAGTGATCACCTCCGTAGCGATGGTATAATTCATGGACTTCAACAGCGTTCCTGATTATGGATTGATCATCAGTGAGATAATTCACAACATATTGAAAGGGTTCACCTGTCTTTTCATTCGGTGTTTTTGATGTTGATGCCTGAATGTTTCTATATCCTCTGAAGAGAGACATACAGTCCTTGTGATATTGTCCATCAGCTGCATGTAAATCACTCAAGGCACCTTCAATTCTCAAGTTTACCTCACTGGCCCACTCGTCATTTCTCAGATGGCAAGCGTCCAATATTACATCTTTGAAGCTTTTCTGGTTGGCACCTCGATCAGCAGTTCTACACTGAACAACCCTTTTCCAACGTTCGGGATGACGGGGATCTGGAGCAGAAGAACATTTTTCTCTACATATCAGGCAATTTTCTTTGAAGTTGAAAGGAGGCTCAGTGGAACGACGAGTCCTTTTAGTGGCAGGTTCCTCTGAAGTCTTTTTCTGTCGGGCCAAGTAGCGATCTATATTTGTCTTTCATGTGTAAGTAGATGCACAATTTCTGTGGACATATAGGTTTGTGGAAGAATGTTCTAATAAAGTCTTTAATTCCACATGCAACCCATCACTTCTACATTTACTAGCAGCTAAAATACTTGTAAGTCGTTCTTGGCTACCAGGCATCATAGGGTTTTTGTTTGTTTTACAGTTTATATGGTTACGGAGAAGGCATGCAGGTGATGATTCTGCCATTGTTAACCATTACCTGTAAAGAGAAAAGAAATACACATATAGCATCATGCTTGAAGAGTATTGAGGGGGATTCACATGATTTACAGCTGCAAAGATTGTTTCTAAAATAGAAGCTTATATACAGACGTTCAAGTAGTATTAGCAAATAAGTGAGAAATGGTTCATTTTACTGCTTCACACTGGATAGATCATAATTGTATAGCTACCAACTAATTATTTAACCTCGAAAATGTGCAGTTTAACACCAAAAGCAAGTCTCTACGACTATTTTTAGAGAAAATATCGCAATAATTTAGTTTCGGTGTCGGTCACTTTGGATTTTTGCCCATAAAATTTCAACCCAATGGCTTAAAAGTGATATCTATTGATTTCATGACCTAATAAGATATACTATGCATGGTATCTACTGATTTATTCCCACTTTTTATTTGGTTAAGTTACTTTTTAGCCATGTTTAGAGAAAAAAATGCTTTTTCGGTGGCGGCCATTTTGAATTTTTGCTCATAAAAATTTTTTCCCTTGGGTTAGAAAGTGCCATCAATTGGTTTCATGATCTGGAGCCTACCTTACCAGAATCAACAATAAAACAGTGTATGTACTCTAAAACACACCTCAGGTATATATCACCACTCTGCTGCAGGACTAATATTAGTTTTCACTGTTTTCGAGTGCATCAATGATGTTATATGTTCTTTAATGGCTTTAATGGTGATGGACACAATCTTTCTGATCAGAGTCCATGTAGGTTATAATTTAATTTTTTCTGCCTCCGAAAAGTTACAGATTTTTCCCTAACTACCATATATATATATTAGGGTGGCCCCTATTTTTCAACTTTTGAAATTACTTGCTCCCAACCCCTAATCTTCTTCCAATATATAAAAAAGTGCTCTGTGCAAAATTTCAGCTCAATTGGGCTATATTAAGGTGTCCCCCCAAAGGCCCTAAAGTTTCAAAATTCACCGATAATTGGTATTTCTAATATAAAACCTTTATAATTCATTTGCAAACTTTGTTTGGGAAAATAATCACAAAGCATAATCGAAAGTGAATTTTATTTACAACAAATAATTACGCCGCTTATATAGGCCGCAGGCGCAGAACTTTCTAGAACCTTCCAGAAGCGGTTTTTTACGCACTTATGATACTTTTCAATTTCCGTGAATATCTCGTCCAATTTTGGTTTTAAGTAAATAATGGTTATAACTAAATTTATTGTAAATTGAATTCTCTTTCGATCATATTCTATATTTCTTTCGAATAAAACACTGTAAAGACGATAAAAACGGTTTTATATGAAAAAATATCAATATTGTTAAAATCTGAAACTTTAGGGCCTTTGGGGGCCATCTTAATATTGTCTGATTGAGCTGAAATTTTACACAGAGCATTTTTACATGGATTAGAACAACTTTGGAGGTTGGGAGATGAAAAATATTTCATTTCAGAAAATCATATACAACTAAGGGCCACCCTAATATATATATATACACGGTGAACCAAAAGTAGGTGGACAGTAGGTTGAATACGGTTTGTGTTATATTATATTATAACTATGGTGTTCATTATAACTATGGTGTTTGTGTTATATTATATTAAATATTATAACTAAATTTATTGAAATTTTATTTTGTATTATAGTATACAAAAAATTAAATATGTATTCTCAAAATAAACGTTATCATTTACTGTCCACCTACATTTGGTTCACCCTATATATATATATAGAGAGAGAGAGAGAGAGAGAGAGAGAGAGAGAGAGAGAGAGAGAGAGAGATTGTTGTATAATCCGTGATGTTGAAGTGAAGTGTTCAAGGTTAGACATTAGTTACATGACGAGGGGACCTACAGCTTTACGTGGGATTCGAAGCATCTAAGAGTTGTTACATCATCGGAACTCAAAGAACAGTCACCCATCCAGCTACACAATAGACTCAATGTCGCTTAACCTCGTTGATCTAATGGGAAGCGGTCTTGCGATGTGGCCTCCCATTCCCCCCTCCATTCACCCTAGGTTATGTCTTATTTATCAATGTATATACTAACGTTATACTCTGAAATTATGGATGTACATCTATTGGATTGCAATATGGGCCCCACCAATGAAAAAAGGCCAGAATATATATATATATACACATATATATATATATATATATATATATAATATATATATATATATTAGTGATGTAGGTCACATCCGCATCCGCATCCGCGGAACATCCGCACATTTTCTCGCATCCGCATCCGCATTCGCATCCGCACTTTGGACTGCGGATGTCGTGCGGATGTGGACCGTTGAGATAAAACGTCATTAATAAGCGGAAATTATCAAATTCTACTATATTAATAGAACTAGTTCATTGTGCGCAAAAGTGATGCAGGCGACAAGACGAGAGGCTGTTCTTGTATGAAGTTACTCTCTTGCAACCTACTTAGATCCACGTTACAAAGCTAAGTTATTTTCACCTAGTACATTAGAACGAGTTAAATCATCACTTGGCAAAGCAGTTGAAGAGCTTCAATCTCTTGAATCTGTCGCTTCGCCACCCACCAAAAGAATAAAAGTTTCAGTGACAGAACCAACACCTTCAACGAGCAAATCTATCACAGAATAATCTCTCTCTCAGTTTCTTGAGTCAAGCAGCGATGACGAGACCTACGCGATGTCAAAAGATGTAGTAAAAATTATCGAGAGCTATCACCAAGAAAAACGCCTGGCTGCATGTGACAATCCTATTAGTTGGTGGAAAAATACGCAGAATATCTATCCATACTTGAGTAAACTTGCAAGGAAACATTTAGCCTGTCCTCCCAAAAACGTACCAAGCGAGAGATTATTTAGCAGTGCTGGATTAATATATGATGAAAAGAGAAACAGACTGGCAGCAGAAAAGGCAGAAAAATTAATGTTCCTTAAGCATAACCTTCCTATAATTAAGTTTGAATATTAAACGATGAACATCTTAGTTTATTTTATTTTAATTACTCATTTATAAATATGCCTAATAAAATTTAAACTTAATATAAATAGTTATCAAGCTAATTAAAGATCTCTTTCTATAAGGGTGGAGGTTGGGGAAAGAGGTCGGGGGGTGCATTTGAGTTGGGTTCACGTCCCGCATCCTGGTAACACAATTATGGTTTCTAATTGTGGCTGAAACTCGACAAAATATAACGAATTTATTTGCAGACGAATTCACTAATTGATTTCTATATTAGTTAGATGCTTGATATTATTTTATATGTTCAGAGAAAAGTACAGCAATTATTGTACAATTAATCAATTATACTACATTATAGCTACAGCTCTCTCTATATAATAACTTATTATATACGTTAAACACAACAAATCTCGAATATATCCTAAAAAATAACGAAAATGTAGCACATCCGCATCCGCATCCGCATCATCCGCGGATGTCGAAATCAAACATCCGCATTCACATCCGCATCCGCGGATGTGAAAAAAATGACATCCGCTACATCTCTAATATATATATATATATATATATATATATATATTATATAGGTGTCACTTATTTTTCAACTTTTAAGTTTCCGTGCTCTGACCCCATCAAAGTATGAAATATGATGTACAAAACACTGTGTGCAAAGTTTTATTGAGATATTTTAATATTTAGAAGTCGCTCAGCTGCTTCGAAGTATTGGATACGAGATTCTCAGAAAGTGTGAGTAGTATGACCGCAAAATGTATGAAGGCAATGCAATTGTTGCAAGAGTGCCAACACCACCACCCTTTGGTGCAAGCCCCCACCCCTTTTGTCGCAAGGCACCCCAAAAATGGGGGAGAGGGGAATGTTGCAACTTGGAGGCGGAGTTATCCCCCAAGAGAAAGAGAGAGGAGAAGGAGAGAGAGAAAGGAGAGGTGTTCACCCGAAAGCTGTCAGGCGCATATCAGCACTTCAGCCGAGCGGCCGCTCTCTTATTGGGCACCTAATCAGCCAGTTGGCTTAGAAGGCTGAATTGCCAGTTTGTGTTCATTTATTTAATTAAGTATATATTAAGGCTTAATCAGCCAGTTGGCTAGAAGGCTGAGTTGCCAGTTTGCGTTTATTTATTTAATTAAAGCATATATAAGGCTGAGTTGCTAGTTTGCGTTTATTTATTTAATTAAAGCATATATTAAGGCTGAGTTGCCAGTTTGCGTTTAGTTATTTAATTAAAACATATATTAAGGCTTAATCAGCCAGTTGGCTTAGAAGGCTAAGTTGTCAGCTTGCGCTGCTTAGTTAATTAAAGCATATATTCTGTCTTAATCAGCCAGTTGGCTTAGAAGGCTGAGTTGTCAGAATTGCGCTGTTTATTTAATTAAATATATATTATGGCTTAATCAGCCAGATGGCTTAGAAGGTTGAGTTGCCAGTTTGCGCTATTTATTTAATTAAAGCATATATACTGTCTTATTCCGCCAGATGGCTTAGAAGGCTTCTTAGAAAGATAAATGACCTGTATATAACCTCCGAACAAATTAAAAGCGTACACACACTCATCGACTGTCCGATATGAGGGCTACAACCAAACGATTGGTGCTCAAACCAACAACCACCTCCACCACCGCCTTACTCACCAACAACAACCCACCAACCACCTCACTCACCATCAGCATCTCACCAGCACCAGTTAGACCAACAAGGTCTCCAAATACGACCCAATAGACAGAACTATTAAACATAAACAAGTACGTTTATAGGGGTGGGCCAAGTAAAAAAAAAAGGCAACGCCAATAGTCTTTCCTATTGAACTTCTCTCGGTTTAACGAAGCCACTTTGACACTTGGTGGAGCGATCTTTTAAACCAAAATCGAATAAGATAAACTAAGTTTAATACAAATTTTAATTTTCATCATAATACGTAATTTTATCCTTAAACTATAACATAAAAAATATTAATATGATTTTAAAAACAAAATAAAATTAAATTAGAGGTAACGTATTAATTTTTCCTCTTTTATCCAATTATTTTGCTTCAATATAAATTTATCTTTAAGACACAATTTCATCCTTAAACTATAACAAAAAGCATTAATACGGTTTTTAAAACAAAATAGATTCTATTTCGGGTAACTTAATCATTTTTCCTCATTTACTTGCGGCAACACTGCGACATTATTTTTTAATATAATTAAAACCAGCATTCACGATCATATTAAATCTTACTGTTCAAGATATCCTGAAAGACAAAATTATTTTAAGATAATATAAATCGATTTTAAGTTTTAGCCTGCTGACCCCAATAAATATCGTTTTCTATGGATATTTATAAAAAATGGAATTTACGGCATAATTCATATGGTCAACAAAAATTTAAAATACCAAATTTAAAACAAATAATACAACAACTTAAAAAGCAATATAAAATTGCAGATAGAAATTTAAATGATACAATAGATAACGTTCAAATGTTAATTGGATCTGATTATATTCACTTAATTCAGAAGGGCATAGTCAGAATAGGAGATGGGATAGCTCTACATACTCAGTGGGGTATAGCTCCACTGGGACACATAGATAAATATAAAATAACAATGAAAAATAAAAATATATGACTAACAAACTCGCCCTATTATGACAAGGTCTTACACAACTCAAATAATGACATAAATACTGAAATATTTAAATCATTAATGTTAATTGTTTAATGTGAATATTTATTTGATAAAATACAAAACTTATATCGCTGATTATTTTAAAACGTATAGACACCTCGAAGATAATATAAATCGATTTTAAGTTTTAGCTAGCTTACCCCAATAAATATCGTTTTCTATGGATATTTATAAAGATAATGGAATTTTTTTAAGGGCTTCTTATTTGCTCATTGAATTACTGTATTGTGAAAAATTTGGAAGTACCGAAATGGAAGGTCTACCTAATCTTGGATAAGTCACATTGACATTCAAAACTAATACAATAAAAGTAAATCAGAAGGAGAACTTGCTGAGAAAAATTAAAAAGACACCGATCAAGAAACAAATATGGGATGAAAAGAAAAAAGATCCCATAGCTAGAAATGGCAACATGTTTTTTTGGAAGAAAGAAAAAATCGTGATAAGAAGAAGGACGAGAGGGAGAAGCAGGAATAAAAAGTTCATCATTGGTGTACAAAAATTAAATTTAAGATTTTATAATTTCAAGGTAAGAAGTTCATACTACAGGACCTATTTTTTCATAACTAAAATGGTGGCCGTGTGGGAAGGGTTATTTGCTGTGAAAACCTTAACCATGGTGTTTTCTCCTTTACAGTGCATATCAAATTTCCAGCTTGGATTTGTTTAATTAAACATTTTTATTTATACCTGAAAACCACCGAAAACCTAATTTAACATTATTACTTAGCTACCCCAATTACGTCTAACTTAACTCAGTTAGACAGCCTCATACGAGTAAATTTTGCAGGAATTCACCCATTTTGTCGAAACGGAAAACCACCGAAACCTAATTTAACATTATTACTTAACTCAGTTAAATATAACCTCATACGTGTAAATTTAACCTATCAAATTTATATATATATATAAAAATGTTAATTGTTTTTGTGAATATTTATTTGATAAAATACAAAAATTATATCGCTGATTATTTTAAAACGTATAGACACCTCGAAGATAATATAAATCGATTTTAAGTTTTAGCCGGCTTACCCCAATAAATATCGTTTTCTATGGATATTTATAAAAACGGAATTTTTGGCGCAACTCACATATCTGCACCTTTACAATTCAATAATCGGATTAACTTGATTTACTGCATTAAACTTATTGTAATTTTAAATATTATGTTATTGACGTTATATGATGTGTCCGTTTTTCTGAAAGGAAACTATCATCCAGAACTCACACCTTAAACATTTAAAATCGTATAAATACGTATGAAACGTTTAAAAACGCTTTTACACGACTCCAATAGATACCAAAAACCTAGCTAAAAGTATAGACCAATTAGTTTAACTTCTATTTTTTGCAAATTACTTGAAAGTGTCATCAGAGACAAACTACAAATTCTTAAAGAAGAAAGGATTAATTAGTAATAGCCAGCATGGCCTTCGAAATGGCAGATCTGTTTGACAAATTTTAATTGTGTTTTTATGATGGTATGTTAAAGCATCTGGATAAAAAGAATCTGTATATATTGTACTTGGAAATAAGGAATGAATTTCCAAATGTTATGTCAATGTGCAAATCTTCAAAGATTAAGTCACAAACAAAGATTGATTTACAATAAACCAAACAAAGAAAATTCAAACAAAACCAAAGCCACAGCAACCAGAAAAAGACAAATTAGAACAAAAAGTGATAGGTCTAACTCCTACATTACAAAATGTTAATGTTACGACAGAATTTGTACGTAAGTGTAAATTTTGTTCGGCTGATGATCACAATAGCACACGATGTACTAAATATGTAGACTTAGAATCCCGGATAAACAGGTGTTCTCAGTTAAACCTTTGTACTAAATGCACAGGTGCAGGACATACGCTAACAAAGACTACAAAAATAAGATTCAAATGTGTTAATTGTGAAAGTTTAAATCATGTCTCTTGTCTTTGTGATTCATTTAAAAATTCAAATAAACAAAACACAAAGAAAAATGAAAAAACATCTTTGCCCGTAACAGATTAAGAGACATTAAAGAAGCTAGACAAAATTTGGACATAACTTTCAGATACATTCCAACAAAACTCTAGTGTACTTCTACCTACAATAACTTTAGATTTTAAAATCATGAAATTTGTTTTACTGGTATTCAGTAAGAGTTTATTGGTGGTCAACCATTTTATTACACTGATGAATTAAATATATTCTCAGCTGAATTAACATCTTTGCAAGAAAAAGACACAGTTGTATCATCTGCAAACATTATGAAGTTCAATTTACAATATGAGCAGAAGGCGTAATCGGATTGTTCATAATTTCCTTCTTCGTTCAAGACACTGAGAAATGCTTCTTCCTTGAGCATACGTAGGTAGGTGCCTCCAGTGACATGTTCATCGAAAAAGAGGGGGCCAATGATGCGATCCTTCCAAATGCCACACCATACCATCACCCGAGATGCACCTTGTTCCTTTGAAGAGGTATACCAGTGACGGTTGTTTTGAGACCAGTAGCGGGTGTTTTGTCGATTTACCTCACCATTTCCATAAAAAACAGCCTCGTCACTGAACAGAATGGTGGACGGGAAATTGGCATTCCGAGCATAAGAAAAATATGAATTATGGTTTGTAGAAATAGAAAACTATGAATTTCTCCTATGATGCCGGACTTATGGGACACCCTGTATATATATATATATATATATAATAATATATATATATATATATATATATATATATATATATATATATATTTGATAGGTTAAATTTACTCGTATGAGGTTATATTTAACTGAGTTAAGTAATAATGTTAAATTAGGTTTTCGATGGTTTTCCGTTTCGACAAAATGGGTGAATTCCTGCAAATTTTACTCGTATGAGGCTATGTTTAACTGAGTTAAGTTAGACGTAATTGGGGTAGGCTAAGTAATAATGTTAAATTAGGTTTTCGGTGGTTTTCAGGTATAAATAAAAATGTTTAATTAAACAAATCCAGGCTGGAAATTTGATATGCACTGTAAAGGAGAAAACACCAAAGTTAAGGTTTTCACAGCAAATAACCCTTCCCCACACGGCCACCATTTTAGTTATGGAAAAATAGGTCCTGTAGTAACTTCTTACCTTGAAATGATATAAAATCTTAAATTTAATTTTTTGACACCACTGATGAACTTTTTATTCCTGCTTCTCCCTTTCGTCCTTCTTCTTATCGCGATTTTTTCTTTCTTCCAAAAAATCATGTTGCCATTTCTAGCTATGGGATCTTTTTTCTTTTCATCCCATATTTGTTTCTTGATCGGTGTCTTTTTAATTTTTCTCAGCAAATTCTCCTTCTGATTTATTTTTATTGTTATTAGTTTTGAATGTCAATGTGACTTATCCAAGATTTGGTGGGCCTTCCATTTCGGTACTCTCAAATTTTCTACAATACAGTAATTCGATGAGCAAATAAGAAACTCAAAAAAATTCCATTATCTTTATAAATATCCATAGAAAACGATATTTATTGGGGTAAGCCAACTAAAACTTAAAATCGATTTATATTATCTTCGAGGTGTCTATACGTTTTAAAATAATCAGCGATATAAGTTTTGTATTTTATCAAATAAATATTCACATTAAACAATTAACATTAATGATTTATTCAATATTTCAGTATTTATGTCATTATTTGAGTTGTGTAAGACCTTGTCATAATAGGGCGAGTTTGTTAGTCATATATTTTTATTTTTCATTGTTATTTTATATTTATCTATGTGTCCCAGTGGAGCTATACCCCACTGAGTATGTAGAGCTATCCCATCTCCTATTCTGACTATGCCCTTCTGAATTAAGTGAATATAATCAGCTCCAATTAACATTTGAACATTATCTATTGTATCATTTAAATTTCTATCTGCAATTTTATATTGCTTTTTAAGTTGTTGTATTACTTGTTTTAAATTTGGTATTTTAAATTTTTGTTGACCATATGAGCTATGCCGTAAATTCCTTTTTTTATAAATATCCATAGAAAACGATGGTAAATTTATAGTATTACACCCGTCTCCCTTTGGAGGTGAAATTTATGTTTTTCCTATGGTTTTTGATGTGCTTTGAACGAATCTGACCTTCAAAACCGTCGGAAATGACTCGTTTTTGAGATAACCTCCCCCCCCCCCCAGCCTGAAATCTGGGGGACCCTGGTGGGAACCGAGAGTTCTCGGGTGGGGAAAATCACAGAAAACGAGTCATTTCCGACGGTTTTGAAGGTCAGATTCGTTCAAAATACATCAAAAACCATAGGAAAAACATAAATTTCACCTTCAAAATTGACCTAACCTTCCTAACCTAACCTATCCTAACTTAACCTAACCTATCCTAACCTATCCTAACCAAACCTATCCTAACCTATCTACAACGCCACAGTTTCTGGTTTTGACGATATGTACACTCCGTTTTACAATGTGGACACTTCACTACTGTCGGTAGAACACCGTGAGCACGCAGAAACTCAACACTTTTTTCTAAAGTTTCGTAGAAAGCGACAATACAGCTGTAATAATCGAACGAGCACGCGTCACACGAAGTCATTCCGGTAGCAAAGTAATTCAAATTCGAAATGGATGGAGCGCAGTGGTTGGGCAGATATGTAACGGTCACACAAACGAACACACAAACGAACGTACGAACACACACTAGATACACACCAAAAAAATGTTTATATCTCGAAAACGAAGCATTTGCGACGGAAACGCTATAGAAGGAAAGTGTCTTAAAATTAAAAAATCTTCTTAATGAACATATAATAATTGCTGGACGTTAGACGGGTGTAATACTATAATAATACCAAAACGATATTTTTTGGGGTAAGTCGACTAAAACTTAAAATCGATTTATATTATCTTCGAGGTGTCTATACGTTTTAAAATAATCAGCGATATAATTTTTGTATTTCATCAAATAAATATTCACATAAACAATTAACATTATATATATATATATATATATATATATATATATATATATATATATATATATATACGGTATATATATATATATATATATATATATATATATATACATATAACTTAAAATAGAAATATATTATCTTCGAGGTATCTATACGTTTTAAAATAATTTTGCCTTTCAGGATATCTTGAACAGTAAGATTTAATATGATCGTGAATGCTGGTTTTAATTATATTAAAAAATAATGCCGCAGTGTTGCCGCATGTAAATGAGGAAAAATTATTAAGTTACTCGAAATAGAATCTATTTTGTTTTAAAAACCGTATTAATGCTTTTTGTTATAGTTTAAGGATAAAATTGTGTCTTAAAGATAAATTTATATTGAAGCAAAATAATTGGATAAAAGAGGAAAAATTAATAAGTTACCCCTAATTTAATTTCTATTTTGTTTTTAAAATCATATTAATATTTTTATGTTATAGTTTAAGGATAAAATTGCGTATTATGATGAAAATTTGTATTTGTATTAAACTTAGTTTATCTTATTCGATTTTGGTTTAAAAGATCGCCCTACCAAGTGTCAAAGAGGCTTCGTTAAACCGCGAGAAGCTCAATAGCAAAAACTTTTGGCGTTGTCTTTTTTTGACTTGACCCAATAAACGTATTTGTTTATGTTTAATAGTTCTGTCTATTGGGTCGTATTTGGAGACCTTGTCGGTCTAACTGGTGTTGGTGAGTAAGGTGGTGGTTGGTGGGATGGCTAGTAAAGTAGAGGTGGATGATGGGTTGTTGTTGGTGAGTAAGGCGGTGGTGGAGGTGGTTGTTGGTTTCACCACCAATTGTTTGGTTGTAACCCTCATATCGGAGTGTTGGTGAGTAAGGTGGTGGTTGGTGGGATGGCTAGTAAAGTAGAGGTGGTTGATGGGTTGTTGTTGGTGAGTAAGGCGGTGGTGGAGGTGGTTGTTGGTTTCACCACCAATTGTTTGGTTGTAACCCTCATATCGGACAGTGGATGAGTGTGTGTACGCTTTTAATTCGTTCGGAGGTTATATACAGGTCATTTATGCCAAGCCACCTGGCAGAATAAGACAGAATATATGCTTTAATTAAATAAATAGCGCAAACTGGCAACTCAGCCCTCTAAGCCAACTGGATGATTAAGCCATAATATATACTTAATTAAATAAACAGCGCAATCTGGCAACTCAGCCTTCTAAGCCAACTGGCTGATTAAGACAGAATATATGCTTTAATTAAATAAGCAGCACAATCTGGCAACTTAGCTTTCTAAACCAACTGGCTGATTAAGCCTTAATATATGCTTTAATTAAATAAATAAACGCAAACTGGCAACTCAGCCTTAATATATGCTTTAATTAAATAAATAAACGCAAACTGGCAACTCAGCCTTCTAAACCAACTGGCTGATTAAGCCTTAATATATACTTAAATAAATAAACGCAAACTGGCAACTCAGCCTTCTAAGCCAACTGGCTGATTAGGTGCCATATAAGAGAGCGGCCGCTCGGCTGAAGTCCTGATATGCGCCTGACAGCTTTCGGGTGAACACCTCTCCTTCTCCTCTCTCTTTCTCTTGCGGGATAACTCCGCCTCCAAGTTGTAACATTCCCCCTCCCCCATTTTTGGGGTGCCTTGCAACAAAGGGGGGTTGGCACTCTTGCAACATTTGCAATTGCACTGCACTCATACATTTTGCAGTCATACTACTAGTGTGAATATAAACAATTTCCAACTGTATCAGGTTGTAACATAAATTCTGCTCGATTAGAAAATGGACGATGGATAATAGAATAACCTCAAGATAATGTGAAATAGTTTTAGAAATGTTGCAAAATACACGCGGCGAAAGGTTCGCACATGTTTTATCACGATACAGAATGAATTGTTTAGGCTAGTGTAGTATTAGGCTAATGAGTATTTTCCGCATGATTTGTCACAAGCGAATCTTCAACATCGAATCGATATTTGCACATCACTGCATTCTCGGCAACTGCAGGCACCGTTTTTGAATCGAATCGCCACTGGGGATGAAAAATGGGTCCTCTATAACAATATTAAGCGTCGACATCCGTGGCTTAGCCGTGAAACAGAGCCTGAACCCCAGCCAAGGATTGGACCCCATTCAAAGAAAATTTTGCTCTACGTTTGGTGGGATATGCAAAGAATTATTCATTTTGAGCTTCTGCCAGATAACCAAACAATCACAGCTGAAGTCTACTGTCAACATCTCCAACGATTGAAGATGGCATTACAAGAAAAACGTCCTGCATTAATTAATCGCAGAGGTGTTCTATTCCACCAGGATAACGCGCGCCCTCACACTGCTCGAATCACCACTGCCCAATTGGAGGCATTTGGTTGGGAAAAAATGCCTCATCCACCTTATTCTCCGGACATCGCATCTTCAGACTACCATTTATTCAGAAGTCTGCAACACCACCTAGATGGACAAAAGTTGCAATCCAGGGAAGCTATCGAAAACGAAGTGATCGCTTTTTTTAACTCGAAACCAAGGGATTTCTTCGAATGTGGCATAAAAAACTTTTCTACAGGTGGGAGAGGTTATAGAAAAAGAAGGGAATTGTATTGATGATTAATTTGTCATTATGTCATTTAATTTTTGTTGTGAATAAACTAAAAATTCGAGCAAATTTGTCCTTATAAGTCGTTTAATTTTTGTTCTGAATGAAGTAAAAAATCGAGCAGAATATATGTTACAACCTTATATTTAAACAATTTATTATGTTCCTACATTAGTAGAAAGTGCACAAGACTATCATAATATTAAGATGAAGTACATTAACATCAGACAGTAGCGTAATTATTATGGTTAATCATTATTTCCATTCAAGGTATGCTTTTGTCCCCATGTCCAATGCTTGCGATGGTCTTCAACAACCTAGAGAAGAAACTGGAGTTGTTCTTCATCTTTGGTTAGGCATCCAGAAAAATCCTGGATGAGAGCAACTCCACGTTCAGCGAAGTCATTTGTTACAGTTAGAGTTTTTACAGTCTCTTTCGCAGTCTGGTAATGGGTATCCTCTTCCCATTGATCAGCAGTTTTCTCCAAGAATTCATCTGGGAGGTTGAGCTTCGTGAACAATGATTTTGTGTTTTTTGTTACAAAGTTTTCCAAGCTTTTTTCTTTCACAGTATCCAGGTCAATAACCACACGCTTTGGAGGGTTCTCTTGTCCATCAACACTAGTCATAGATATGACCATGCGATTTTTTATATCAGGGAGGACTAAATGACTAAAATAACACACACTAATGCAAACACATCCTACCATTAAGGCGACTGAAATGATACTTGGGTGAGGCATAGAAAGGAAGCGCATTTCAATTTAGGACAAGTAACGACGCGTCATCAAAATTTTAATGGCCTTGAGCGACCTCTAAATATTAATATTTTCTCATGAAACTTCATAATCAGCGTTTTTACAAGCAATGTCACATCTACAGGGTCAGACCGAAACTTCTTGATGGTTCAATTCTTACCATACAAATAAGTGACACCCTAATATATATATATATATATATATATCACCCAAACCCGCAGGGAAAAAATTCTAAAACAGTGTTTAAAAAGGCTAATTAATTTCTGCCGGTCACAACCAAGCCATTTTCAAAGCCATAAACTAGTTAAAATGTCTAAAAAGTTATAAAACTTACGCCCCGCAGAAGAGCTGAAGTTAAAATGACTTGTTAAGGCATAATCACGGACAGAGAGATGGTGGCTGTCGTACATCTGGCAGTTGGAAAGGGCAAAATATTGCCCAGATTTCAAACATTCAAGATGAGAAATCTTTAAGTAAAAATCAATCCTGTACATCTGGCAGCCGGTCACAACCCGAAATTGTCCTAAAATATTTTAAAATGTTAAAAATAAAGCTGTCCATACTGTAGGACAGCTTAATATTTGAAATGGTGTTTTCTCCTAAAATATAAAATGCCTCGTATATTTGTCTTTGTTCCTGGTCCCTGACCTTCATGATAGGTTTAGAATCCTGGAAGTTAAAAATATGATTATAATGTTCCCTATGCTGAACCAAGCTACTATAAGTATTACCTGATCTCAGGTCACGTTTGTGGGAATTAATCCCTCTCTGAAAATCCCGAATGATGAATGGGAGTTCTGGATTGATCAATATACTGAACAAAAAATATTATAGGTAAGCTGGACAAAGTGAAAACTTCAAAACCACAACAAATGGAAAACAGAAAGCATAAAAGACAATTCTTTAAAGATAAACAAAAGAGTTTTGTCCAGGAAATGCAGTTGAATCCTTGTGATATTGGTGAGATCAGCTCTGAAAGTGAAAAAGGTCATCAAAATGAAGATTTCGAATTAAGCGAGTACGAGTTAGATACAGAAGCTAGCACTTCTCAAAATCGACATCAATATCCAGAATTATGCAAGGCAGTTGATCGATGCAAAATAAGCAACCTTCATGCTTGTTTAAGTGCTAATGCTGTCTTAAAAGATCATAATCTATTATCTGAAAATACTACGATTGATCCCAGTAAACTACGTCTTCAAAGAAGCATGAAGAGCAGAATAAAGGAATAGTTTGCCTTGGATTTGATGGAAAAATTGATAAAACTTTCAAAAGTGGGTGAATGCCAGCGGACTTTGAATGAAGACCACTATGTGTTAGTTTCATTTCCAGGAAACGAATATATTAACCATGTTGCTCCTGAAAATGGAAGGGCAAGTGATATTGCTAAAGAAATTATATCAGTAATTACTGACACCAACTCTGCATCGACTCTAAAAGCAGTAGTTTGTGATGCAACTAATGTAAATACAGGTAAATCAAATGGAGTAATTAGAAAACTATAGCTGACATTGGGAAGACCATTACAATGGTTTATTTGCTTACTTCACACTAATGAGCTTCCCTTGAGAAAATAACTGGAAGTTCTTGACGGGCAAACGACAAGACCTAGAAGTTTACAGGGCAAAACCGGCAAGGATCTGAATTTTGATCCAAAGAACAGACCAATTGCAAAATTTCCACCTCTCGCTGGAAAAGTGATGGACTTACCAGAAGAAGTGCTAGCAGATTTCAGCAGTGACCAGCAATACCTCCATAAGGCGTGTTTGTCAATTCAAAACGGTCATGATAGAGGTCCAGCTATCAAATTGTTAGAAACTGTTCAACCTGGGTCTCTCAATAATGCACGGTGGTTGACAAAAGCAAATCGTCTCTTACGTTATTACATGTCGCACGAAAAACCATCAGAGACACTTCAAAGGATTGCTCATTTTATACTGAACTTCTATACTCCTGCATGGTTCTATGGGGCCAAAACTTTTTCTTCATAATTGAGCTCTATCAAAAACTACATACAATCGACCAAGACATTATTTTTCCTGTGTTGCAAAACAACAGCAGGTATTTTCCTTTTATCTGCTCTCGCTGACAAGAATAAGAATATTCGGAATCTAGCAGTCGAAAAAGTGCTACAAGCGAAAAAGAGTGTTATACCGGGTGAAATTCGAATGTTTGACAAGAAATCCATCAGGCTCAACTCAGCTTCGACCTACATGGTATGATTGATTGGAACGAAATGGATATTACTGTTCCTTCCTTACTCTCTGATGTTCTAAGTAGCACTGATGACTGCCAAAAATCCATAATTCTTGACACACCCATTCCCAGGCAGTTGAAAGAAATGTGAATGAAATCGCCTCTGCAACTGAAAAAGTCTACGGACATGACGCCCGCCATGGAATGGTTATTCTCAGCAAGAAATCTCGGTTAAAGAATCCAAAAAGGGAAACAAAGTCAGATTTTAAATGAATCAACAAGAGGATAGCAGTTACACTTCATATAATTTAGTGATGATCACATGTTTTGGTTTATAAAAGGGAATATTGTTATAATTTTTAACCAAACTAAATTTGCTTCAAAATGTTGGCTTTTCTTCAAAATTGAGGTCAAAGTTGCGAGAATGCACATATTCATAGGCTATAAAAGTTGAGGTTTTTATGATAGGTGGGTGCTAGAGCACCTTCCAGCCATGTTTCATACTGACAACTTGAGTTCGATATATTTTCGCTCCGCCCTAATGTTCAATCCTATGTCTAGAAGGTGTTTATATTCTTATATGTTTTTTTATATGACCTTAGATGTTGCGAATGAGGTAAAACCAAAAAAAAAATGTTTATAAGGTGAAGAAATCCAACTAAAACCAATAGTTTATATTAATAAACAAGATTTATATATATATTATATATATATATATATAATTATATATATATATATATATAATTATTATCGATACATTCATAGTTTAAGAGGAGGTATGAAGAGTTAAACATCCTTTCACACAGAGCATCATTTTGCCCATACGATCCTTTCAGGGTACGAGCAGCTCTCAGCATCATTGCCAAGTAGCTAGAGGGTAAAAGCACTGACGAGGTTTTCATACGTGGTTCATCACTACTGAAAGCAACAATGCTCTATGTTAGTCTAGTCCAAAAAACATCCATACTCGCATTCAACTTATTGCAATTTTCGTTAGTTTGTATTGTAGACACCCCCTTTTTTTATCACTTCTGGTGCATGATTCTTCAGGAGAAAGATGCAACGCAAGTTTGTGTTTACTCCCCCAAAGCAGCACAAATTTACCTGCATCAATCACAGCATATGTTACAGTATATGTAATAATGGAAGCGTATAACCTCCTTCGCAACATCTAAGGTTATATGACGAAGGGGGCCGACAGATTTGCGTCCAACTGATCTCCCACTCGATTTACTCCCACTCAATGTCATTCCCATTTCATTCCGCGCCCAAGGGTTAGAAAACAGAGGGAGAATTTCAAGGGAGGCATTTTCAAATTGGTTTATTCCAATTTGTGCCATTCTCATTCTCATCCACGATTTTCCCATTTTGGTTCGGGTTAGGTTAACTTAAGTTAGGTTTGTTTAGTTTAGGTTAGGCTAATGTTGGGTTAGGTTGAATTAAGTTAGGTTAGGAAATATAAGCCATTCCCATTTGGCGCCTTTTTTGCAAGGGGAAATGGAGTGACTTTGTGTCTCAAATCAAGAAACACTTTTCTCAAATGTGGATTTTTCACTTATGTGTATTCCCACTTGTCGAATGGGAATGAGAATAGGAATAACATTGAGTGGGAACCAATCTTCCACTCAACTACACTCTCCAGGTCCAATGTCGCTTAATTTCGCTGATATCGGGAAGCCGTATTACTACGCTGGCTACGACTTAACTCATATATACAGGGTGTTTCACAACCGGTCTGCCATACTTTGGGGGGGTGATTTGGAGGTTAATATCGAGTAAAAAAGTTAATACAACATCGATGCTATTTCCAACCGTTGCGGAGCTACGGACGTTTTAAGGTGCACGGAAAAAAATAAACGAGAGTATTAATCTGATGTATTTATTGCTACATTTTGTGAGATACACCTTATAAATGTTCAAAATATCCGCCTCGGTTTTCAATGCACAGCCTTGCTCGTTCCAAACAAGAGTCCACTGCTTATTGAATCATTTCGGGGTGTTCTCGTACGTAAGCAGCGGCATCCATAATCCGACGCAAGAGTTCCTCTCTCGTTTGTACTTTGGTCTTGTATACCATCTCTTTCATAAAGCCCCATAAAAGAAATCTAACGGGGTTAGGTCCGGAGATCTCGGGGGCCACGATATTGGACCAGCACGACCAATCCAACGAGTCCCGTACCGCTGATTCAAGTAATCCGTAACATGACGACCAAAATGTAGTGGCGCTACATCGTGCTGAAAGAACATCCTGCGCCTTGTCTCCAAGGGCACGTCCTCCATCAAAAGCGGCAATTCGTTCGTCAGGAAGTTCAGATAAATATCAGCAGTTAATCGTTGTTCCAAAACGAACGGTCCAATCACCTGATCTCCAATTACACCGCACCAAACATTCACCGAGAATCGATGTTGAAAGTTTCCTTCAACGATACCGTGGGGATTATCGGCGGACCACAAGTGGGAATTTCGTCTACTGTTAATTCCATCCCGAATGAATTGTGCTTCATCACTAAACAATATACGATTAAGAATTTGGCGATGCAAAACCATCCACTGGCAAAATTGAACACGTTTATCGTAATCATCCGGTTGAAGAGCTTGTACACGCTGCAAATGATAGGGACACAAACCCTCATTATGTATGGCTCGCCATACACGCTATGCGGATTCACCAATTGGTCTAGAAATCCTTCGAACACTGGTAGTTAGGCTACGTTGTACTAGGTCCAGTATGCGCTCCTCCACAGCAACGGGCCGTCGTGCTACATGTTCTTGGTTACGTGGAACAATTGTCCATGTTTCCCTTAATCTCTGGTGTATGTTACTAAACACTTGCCTGTTCGGTATTCGGCGGTTCGGTGAACGTCTTCAATATTCCTCAACTGCCACTCTGCTGTTACCATCACAGAATCCATAAATGAAATGGATATCAGCGTATTCAGCGGGTGTGAACTGTTCATTCATTTTGATTGTTCACCTTAGCGCAACACAGTGTTTCGTACCACAGATCAAAACCAACTGAAAGAAACAAATGAGGAATAGTAGTGGTAAGTTCGTAAACCGAAACTACCACCAGTGCTGCCATCTATCGAATTACACACAAGTAGGGATTTGTTGTTTGCACATCTTAAAACGTCCGTAGCTCCGCAACGGTTGGGAATAGCACCTATGTTGTATTAACTTTTGTACTCGATATCAGCCCACCAAATCAACCCCCAAAGTATGGCAGACCGGTTGTGAAACACCCTGTATATATATATATATATATGTGTGTGTGTGTGTGTATATATATATATATATATATATATATATATACGCACGCTTCTGGCTACAAAAGTCATGATGCACTGTGATACATTTAATGTACTTTATAATCTCTCTCTCTCTCTCTCTCTCTCTCTCTCTCTCTCTATATATATATATATATATATATATACTAGCTAAACTGGGCCCGTAGACCTGCGATGCTGAGGCCTTCGACCTCAGTAATTAGGGGGCCGCAGGCCTCCCAATTATTGGGGAGTCAATTATTCGGTCAATAAAACTATAGAAAAGAACGCATCTATGAAAATGTTAACGCGAAAGAGTAAAAAGTTGAAACAAAGCAAAGCTCATTTATTTCTATGTTCAGAATCGCTTAATAGTAAATACATGGTGTCTACAGACAGACAGGACTGGCTTTTTTATAGAATAGAAGAATACCTATATACTTTAATTAATAATTAATGATAATACCCAAAGGACACTAATTTCTAAGTGTTTACTATTTTATGTTTAAAAATAATTTAAAAGTAATGAAAAAGAAAACCCTCCCACTGGTCTCATCTATTGCTCCAAATTGAAACAAACTCATAATGTATTGGATAAATTTCCGGCTTCTATTTTTATTAAGGAATAATCCCTTAAGAAGACATCTGAGTCCTTATTGGCATTCGTATTTGCCAAACAAAGAAAAAAAATTGAGGTCAGTAACGGGCTATTTTTCATTCTTGTTTTCAAACACTGCCGATCTGCACAAAACCTTCATTGGGGCAATTTCAGTATGCATATGACTCATTAATTGCATAGTGTACATTGTATACAACTTATGTTTACTTATACACTACACGTATCGCATACACAGTTAAAAAAAACCTTGGTTTCCTTAAAACTACCAAAAACATTTGGTTACCTTTTTTTTTTAACCGTGACCCGACAATTCAACGCAGGACAATTCAGCGCCGACAATTCAGCGCCGACAATTCAGCGCAAGACAATTCAGCGCAAGACAATTCAGCGCGAAAATACCAACAAAGAAGAAGAAAGAACAAATCCAGAGGGAAGAGAGGCTTGCAACTGTTAGGTTAGGTTAGATTAGGTTAGGTTAGGTTAGGTTTCTAGTTTTTGAAATAAAATCTTAATTTTAACAATTCTAACAAATTTTGTTTTTTTAAATAAAATTTTAATAATTATACTCCTTTGAATTTTATCTCCGATTTGTCACTCCTTCGTTATGTCACTCCTTCGTTACGGCATTTATGTCACTCCTTTGTTATGTCACTCCTTTGAAATGTCACTCCTTCGATACAGACCCAATTTAGCATATATATAAATATACAAATTTTTCTCTTTTTTATTTATTGCGATTTATTTTTATTATTTTTAACTAAACTTTTAACTGTACTGACTTGCGCTGAATTGTCGGCGCTGAATTGTCTTGCGCTGAATTGTCTTTGCGCTGAATTGTCGGCGCTGAATTGTCGGCGCTGAATTGTCCTGCGCTGAATTGTCGGTGCTCCCTTTTTAACAGCTGGTCCAAAATGTTTGTTAATTTCAGGGCTGTGGAGTCGGAGTCGGAGTCGTGGAGTCGGAGTCGGAGTCGGAAGCAATTTTGGTGGTGCTGGAGTCGGAGTCGGAGTCGGTAAAAATGTACTGACGCCGACTCCGACTCCGACCTCAATATAAATTTTAATAAAATATGTTTCTGTGTGTGATATCACTGGCAGCTATGGTGGTTAAACCACTTAAATAATAAACACAATGTTTTCCATTTCAGACACTAATGCCATTAATTCATTTTTTCTTTTCAGACAATATTTTTTATTTTTAATGCTTATTTGATTTCGAGTTCTTTCTAAATTTCTTAAGTTTTTAACTTTCAAGTCTAAAACCCCTTTCACAATGGCAAAGACACTTCCAACAAAGTCTGCAGTTTTTTAATATTTTACAATAACCACAGATGGGAAACATTTCGTGTGTCAGTGTATGATAGAAGATGATGATGATGAAAAATTATGTGAAGCAAAAATCAGTGGTTTTACTGGCTCTGATAAAAATGCACCAACCAGAGCATCAAATTTGAAAAGACATTTGCAGTGTTTCCATCCCAAAATTTTAGAAGTTGTCATTGAGAAAGATAGTAATAAAAACCTTCCAACTACTTCAAAGTTAACAAAAGATCAGAAATCTACTGAACGACAAGCACCACTTACAAGATTCTTTACTACAGACAAAGTTACCGTAACAATGACCACAGATGATGATGCTTCACGTGGTGGTGATGAAATGCCTCTTGTGTAATTATCATCATAGCAGATTTAGAATTAATATACCTTCGGAGTCGGAGTCGGAGTCGGATAGACAAAAAATTGAGGAGTCGGAGTCGGAGTCGGTTTTTTATGTGCCGACTCCACAGCCCTGGTTAATTTAATCCTAATAACCATGTAATCGTACAAACGAGTGGAAATATGGTAAAATTTAAGTTCTTGAAAGCATTTTCTAGTCTGTGCAGCGGTATGAGGGCGCGCATTGTCATGTAACAGAATAACACCTTCTGACAATCTCCCTCTCCGAAGCATCTCAGAATACGATGCACTTGTTACTGTAGTCGCACGCTCTAGATAATGTTCAAGGATAGGGCCTTGTGTATCCCAAAACAGTGTTAGCATAACTTTACCTGCTGACGGCTGCGCTTTGAACTTCCTTGCAACGGGAGATGTTGGATGCTTCCATTGCATGCTCTGTCGTTTGCTTTCTGGTTCATAGTGATGGATCCAGGTTTCATCTCCAGTGCCTTCAAGAAGTTAAATTTGAAGTTCTCGACCATCCAGCCTACAGTCCAGACCTGGCACCTTCGGATTTTTACCTGTTTGGACCACTAAAAGACGCTTTGAGAGGTCAGCGATTCCAAGGCGATGATGACCTGAAGGAGGCGGTGCATGACTGGCTGCGCACACAGCCAAAAACATTCTTTTGTGATGGCATTAGGAAGCTTGTAGATCGCTGGACTAAGTGTATTGAGAAACAGGGAGACTATGTTGAGAAGTGATGTGTTTATAATCTATCAGATGTGAAAATAAAATTGTGAAAATAAAAAGTGCGGATACTTATTGAATTACCCTCGTGTATATATATATATATATATATATATATATATATATATATATATATATATATATATATATATATATATATATATATATATATATACAGTATACATCTTAGGATACCTTATAATGGCTTCGAACGACGGTTCAGGATTCATCTGCGGTAGACCCATCTGCAGAATCCCATTTCATTTGCGGGATTTGGTGACAAGAATTGGTTTCAGTTCTCCTCCTGCACTCATAGCCAGCCACACATTGCTGATCAAGAATTTTGCACATGAACCTGTTCAGCTGGTTCTTGAAATCATTTAAGTTGGTATGCTGGTGGTTCCTTAGTTCATTTGGCAAGACATTAAAAAATCTGGGGCCTCGTATACTGAGGGCATTTTCCATCTTCGTTTTCATGGCCCTCTGTCCCACCGCAGCTAGGAAATACAAACTCTGCCTCTTCTCTCATTCCACTGTATTTCCACTTCATTTCTAAAATTTGGGATACAACCGTTGAGTATTTTCACATGTATATTATTGTGTACCGCTCGCGTCTTCTTTTCAGGGAGTAGTCGAGACCAGCAGTCTTCATCTACCGTTTCCTCAATCTTAGACGTAAAAATCCTTTTTATGGCTTCTATGTTTGCAAAGACTCGTTTTCTGCATGGGTTTGTGAGTACTGAGCAATACTCACTGACTGGTAGGAATAAATTCTTCTATAATTTTAGCATGGTGTGTGCGTTTCTGCTGTGGAAGCTGTGAATTTTCTCGTATCTGTGAGATGGCCTTAATTACGTCTCCTTCCAAGAACTCTAAATCCATTAATAGATTCGTTTCCGAACTTGTTCTTGGTGGATTTGTATTTATAGTGTTGACAAATGTAAATAAACAGCACGATCATTCTCGTCAAGAACAAATGGCAAAGCTCATCATTGGAATGCCAGAACGAGTGTCAGTTTATATACAGTAATACATATGTACAGTTGCCCGCATATGTAATGTTCCTCACCTCACAGGTGACTCCGTACATGTGGCAACGCCGCAGTGATAGTCAAGGTACCCCAACTGGGGGAAGGTGGGGTGGAGGGGGGACAACATATAACATATAACATATAACAACATATAACATTGACATACAGGTAATTATAATGTAATGTCTGTGCTCATAAAGATAAACGATTAATATGATCGTGAACAGCATTGAACTCCATGTTTACCAGTCTTATATAGTAATAAGGTTCCATTATGATTACT
Source organism: Bathynomus jamesi (assembly GCA_023014485.1). Lineage (NCBI taxonomy): Eukaryota > Metazoa > Arthropoda > Malacostraca > Isopoda > Cirolanidae > Bathynomus > Bathynomus jamesi. Next base: position 233,014 of record JAJOZX010004497.1, read on the forward strand.
GCAACTTTTTATATACTAGTGAGTTTGAACCAAAAATAGACATTACATAACCAACCTCCACACTCCCTCCCTCAGTCCCATTCCCCACCCACCAGTCTCGCGTATATTAAATCATTATGTAACAATACTAGTAAAGCTGTTTGTAGAGTTTGTACCGGGGAATGTGTCTATTTACTTTTGTCAACCCTCTGTATGTCAAAGAATTCGTCTGGATTTTCTACTTTCTTCCTGGACTTATAGGGGTGCTAGACACAGAGTTAGATTGCTTCTTAAGCAGTTCGCTCATTTTTCCAGGGTCATTTTTGTATTTGGCTGCCCCATCTTTTAACGAGTCAATACTCTCCTTACATTGCATTTTACTTTTCGCAAACGTGTAGAAGTATTATGGGTTATTTTTTGTATTTTCTGCGACCTTGTTTTCCTCGTTTGTTTTGTGGATAAATGTTTGTTTTAGGTCCATTTCGCGTAGATTTTTTCTCGAGCTTGACTCTCGTTGCTTCACTTCTGCATTTGTGGAGCTTTTTTACAGTTTATTTCTCGTTGTCTAAATAGTGTTCTGATTTTTCTCTCGAGTTTGCTACGTTTCCTTTTTGTCTCTTCGGAACCTGTTTCAGCAATATGGGTTTAGTTTCTTTTTCTATTATAGATAGTATTTCTCATATATATATATATATATATATATATATATATATATATATACCGGGTGGCCCATAACATAATTCAGGAACCAGAGGAATAATTGTATTTTTTTCTAATAATTCTTGTATTTTCTAATAATGTTTTTCCTTTATTTTCTTTTTGATGAGTTACCTGGATGACGTACCGATAAACAAACGACGTGGCATGTTTTTTCAGCAAGACGGTGCCCCTCCTTATTTTGCCATGTAAGTTCACAAATACCTTGATAAAACGTTCCCCAACAGATGGATTGGACAAAGAGGTCCTATCGAATGACCACCCAGGTCACCAGATATCACTCCACTCGATTTTTTTAATCAAAAGGAAATAAAGAAAAAAAACATTAGAAAATACAAGAATTATTAAAAAAAAAATACAATTATTCCTATGGTTCCTGAATTATGGGTCACCCGGTATATATATATATATATATATATATATATATATATATATATATATATATATACTGTCTGTCTGTCTGTCTGTCTGTCTGTTCTATGTTCGTTTATACACGCCTAAACGGCGAGGGTAATCTGCACCAAATTTAGTATACACATTAAGAGAGAACCGGGGAAGGTTTAGTAATACACTCGCCCCTTCCAGTACCCCATTAGGTTGTGTTTCGGGGATTTTGTTGCGCAAGACACAGCGAGCAGTCTAGTGTCAGAGAGAGAGAGAGAGAGAGAGAGAGAGAGAGAGAGAGAGAGAGAGAGAGATTAGAACAAAAGATAACTAAATAAGGTATAACAACAAAACAAATAAAATTGGAAATTTAAATAGGTTTCCAACTACAGTAGTAATTTCTTGATCGTTATTAGATTGTCACGGAAATATCCATACCCAAATATCTCTCATAAAAGATTTATTCCGCTATCCATAATCCCTTTTTTCAAAAATACGCAAAGTTTATGATAAATTGCTGAGATAAATTACCCCCTTGGGCGCTTTATTGAGATGTATATTTAATGAATTTTCTATATTTAAACCGAATTATGACAGAATTATGAGCGTCTGCTTAATCGCTTAAAACGAATTTCCAACACTCTTAAAAAGGTATTATTTAGATATTCAACATTTATGTAACACTGAATTTAATTTATACTTGAGATAGGATGTGATCACTTAATTTTACTTCTGAGTCGCGGATCATCATTTCTTTTAGATTAATGTAAATGGAAAGTTAGATTACTTCCAATTTACATTAATCTAAAAGAAGTGAGAATCCGCGACTCGGAAGTAAAGTTAAGTGATCACATCCTACCTCAAGTACAAATTAAATTCAGTGTTACGTAAAAGATGAATATCTAAAGCACTCACCTTTTATCTTAAGAGTTATTTCGACTAACCACTTTAGTCTACTCTAATTCACACTTTTTAAGTGTGTTTTTTAGCGTAACCACGTCGCAACACCGCTTTCCGTTAGATCAGCGAGGTTAAGCGACGTTCGGTCTGTTCAGTAGTTGAATGGTTGACTTTCCTCCGCATTCAGATCGTGTGATCACCCATAGATGGTTCGAATCTCACGAAAATTTATATATCCCCACCATGACGTGACTTTTGATGTTAAGTATTAATATTAACATATCCACACTTGAATATATATATATATAAAATTATATATATATATATATATATATATGTGTGTGTGTGGTGTGTGTGTGTGTGTGTGTATATATTAGTGATGTATGTCACATCCGCATCCACACCTGCGGGATGCAGATCCTGCGGATGTGTACTATTTACTAAATTGCTATTTTTGAAGTACAATTTGCCCCTCATTCAGTTCAAATACTGAAACTTGTGCAGCCTTCATTTGATCTTTAATGTAACTGCCATTGTCTGTTGTGTATTTGTATAATTAATTGTATAATTAATTAATTGGTGGGATGCAAGACGAATTGGGTTCCCGTCCCGCATTCTGGTAACACAGTTGTGTGGCGAAAACTCGTCCAAAAAAAGAGTGTATGTAAAAAAATTATAATTGCAAAATGATATTATCTAATATCTAATATCTAATATTATTGAATATCTAATATTTATAACTAACCAAAAATCGAACGTCAATTAATAAATTAAGTATGAATTTAAACTATCATATTATCAAGCTGACGCATTTATGCTTTGCATAAACATCCGCATCCGATACATCACTAAAAAAAAATATATATATATATATATAACTTTTTTCTGAGTGTATGTATTTGAGGAAATCGGCATATAAATTCCACACATTTTATTATTTTAGCTATTCTTTAATCATTTTTTAATACACGATTTTAATATTTTAATATATTGTACATTCATTGTGTCATTAAATATTTTTATGCATTTTTTTTTTTTTTTGTATTTCGTGTTCAATATCTTGAACGAACGCTTTAAAGCTCAACTAATTGCTTCTTAGTCCGAAACGTTGGAACGCGACACAGTGAATTCCGATGATCAGAGAGTCGTCATTCAACGTTGATCCTTCTGGAATCTCGCTCGAAGTGATCAATTTTAAGCAACTGTCTTAATTTCCTCTTCGCTCGAAAAGATTCTTTTATCATTTTCTTTACTTTTCACTCAAAGATATTCTTTTATTATTCTTTTTTTATCTTCTTTCCAGGAAATTCTCTTCTTATTCTTTTTTTTTCTTCCTTCGAGAAAATTATCTTATTATTGTCTTTCTTCTTCTTTATTCGAGAGGATTCTTTTATTATTCTTTTCGCTTTATTTCCTTTTTAATTCCTTTATTTCCTCTTTATTATTGTCTTGTTCCTCTTTAGTCGAGAGGATTGTCTTATTATTGTTTTTTTTCATTTTCACTCAAAAGGATTCTGTAATTATTCTCTTTTCTCTTCATTCGAGAGGATTAGCTTATTATTCTCCTTCCTCTTCATTCGAGATCATTATCTTATTATTGTTAGTCCTCTTCATTTTAGAGGATTCTCTTCTTATTCTCTTTTTTCTCTTTATTTAAGAGGATTCTCTTGTTACTCTTTTCACTCATTCAAAAGGATTCTCTTATTCTTCTCTTTTCTCTTTATTTCAGAGGATTCTCTTATTACTCATTTCACTTTCATTCAAAAGGATTCTCTTATTCTCTTTTTTCTCTTTATTTAAGAGGATTCTCTTGTTACTCTTTTCACTCATTCAAAATGATTCTCTTATTCTTCTCTTTTCTCTTATTCAGAGGATTCTCTTATTACTCATTTCACTTTCATTCAAAAGGATTCTCTTATTCTCTTTTTTCTCTTTATTTAAGAGGATTCTCTTGTTACTCTTTTCACTCATTCAAAAGGATTCTCTTATTCTTCTCTTTTCTCTTTATTTCAGACGATTCTCTTATTACTCATTTCACTTTCATTCAAAAGGATTCTCTTATTACTCATTTCACTTTCATTCAAAAGGATTCTCTTATTATTCCCTTCCTTTTATTATTCATTTTCAGCTTTAATTTTTCTTGTGAAAGGCGCGGAAGCAATAAATTTTGGTGTATACATCTTCAAGAAGAAACTACAGTAGATACTTATTACACTAGTTAATACCAAATTGTTAATACCAAATTCAAATGAAATGTTCATCAGAAGAACTAAAAGTTAAATATGTCATCAAAATTCGCCAAGGATTGTAGACCAATTGAAAATTTTCGACAATTAAAGTGCTTCGCTCGGTTTCCCTCAGTGGAGTAGTGGTTCGAATCCATGACAAGTTGTAGGTTCTCTCCGTCATTTGATCTTAGATGTAACGAAGGGGGTTAATTAACGCAAAATATTATTATTTTCTGTATAATACAAAGAAGCCAGTGTTCGTAACTCAATAGGTAACACCGTTTCCCTGTAAGCGAAATGAAGAGTTCGACTCCCGATGGTGCTGGCTAATAATAATATAATCCAGGAGTTAGTGGAATGGGCCGTATTAATTGGCCTGAGCGTTGTGCCAGTTTTTGACCCTTCTCACTGATTATTTTTATCATCATCAAAAGGAATTACGACATTACAAAGTTATTTAATCATGTATAATTCAATCAAATAATTATATTTTACATTTCTTTAAAACTTAGATAAAGATACTTCCGAATTATATATATATATATATTAATATATATATATATATATATATATATATGAATAGAACGACATAAGTGTTAAGGAACGTTTCTGCACACGAGGAGGAGAGATAACGAACAATGAAAAATGAGGCGAACCGCCCGGGAATCGAACCCAGGGCCTTCCAATTGCCGGTTTCCAATTGTCGTTTCTATTCATTTATATACTGCGCGGTCATTGCAGTTATATATGCATATATATATATATATTATATATATATATATATATTTCGTTGAATTAACGGTTTTTATTTATTTTGTTGCAGACCCCTTTGAAAATCAATGTACAAGAACGGGTGATGGTGGTGACACTCCGGATTAAAGGAAAGAAATGCAAAGAAATTAGAGAGAGAGGTTTGAAAGAACATTTCAGAAGCCAGGTCCTACAGACAAGACAATTCGTGATTTGCTTAATAAATATAAAAAAACGGGATCTGTTTATGATGAGTCAAGATCTGGACGTCCAAGTGTCTCTGAGCATGCTGTAAATGCGGTATGTAATAATATCGATGAACACCCAAGCATGTCAATTCGCACCATATCACGTAGACTCGGGATACACAAATCAACTGTCCACAAAATTTGGAAATCGACGTTGAAGAAGAGAAGTTATCACATTCAGGTGCTTCATGACTTACATGAAGAGGATTATCCAAAGCGAAGTGCAATGTGTGCCGATCTTGTTGAACACATTCAGAATGAAAATTTAATGGACCACATTCTCTTCGGTGATGAAGCAACTTTCCACACGTGTGGAAAGGTTAATCACCATTACTGCCGCATATGGGCTAATGAAAAGCCAGTTGATTTCAATCAATGGGAACGAGATTCTCCTAAAGTTACTGTCTGGTCTGATATGACCAAATCTAAGATTTATGGGCCCTTTTTCTTTGCTGAAGCTACAGTTACAGGGCTTATTTATCTGGACATGCTTCAGCAATTCCTGGAACCCCAGCTTTATTCAGATGGCATTTTAAACACCGTCGTCTTTCAACAAGATGGGGCACCTTGTCATTACGCAAACATTGTTTGGGAGTATCTAAATGAACGATTTCCAAATCGGTGGATCAGACGTGGAGGCAACAGCCCCTGGGCGGCTCGATCTCCTCACCTAACGCCCTTGGATTTCTTTGCATGGGGCTTTATCAAATCAAACGTCTATCAAACGAGGGTTACAGATCTGCAAGATTTACGCGCTCGTATCGTAACAGCAGTTACAAAAATAACCCCTGTCATGCTCCAAAATGTGTTCCGCAATGCTGCTGACAGATTCGAACTCTGTAGAGATACTGATGGTGCTCATATAGAATCATATGCTTAAGTATTCATTAAATGTATGCCTTCTATTATATTGTCATTGAATTTTACCCTTTTTGCTACGTTTTCACTGAAATAGATAGGTATTTCATAAACAACCTGTGTCAACCACTTTCTTTATTGTGTGGAAGGATGAACAGCTGGATTTTGCTGCGCGCCGGCTGCCGTCGGTCTCGAACCCGGGGCCGATCGATTCGTAGTCAGCGACGCTAACCACTACACCACCAAGGCGCACATATATATATATAATATATATATATAAATTATTTCACGACAGTAACACGCGAATAATATTTATGATGAAAATAACCACGAAGGAAAAGGAAACAGAATGGTGCTCAAGTGCTTTCGTCTAATGACATCCTCAGGAACACTCATATATATATATATATATATATATAATATATATATATATATATATATATATATATATATATATATATATATGTAAAAAGTGAACAATGAACAATTCCTACACCATCATTATATGAATTCATTGTCCATTTTTACATAAGAACCAAAATCGCTTAACGCGAGTTTGGATAATAATTTTACTTGTAGCTTCCTATTTTTGTTCGTGTCACAACCCTACGATCTACCCTTTCTATGGTTTAGTCGTATCCATTATCCATTTTTCATTTGTTATAGAAGTTATTATAATTAATTATGAATTGTCTTGCATCTCACCCTCGACCCTAGATTATGCATACACATTGCATGTAACAGGATTGGAACCCGTAGTTGTACTTCTTAGTCATTACTACCCACTCTTTGTTTCTAATTCATCTTTCTAATAACGACTTATACACTATGACGTCATAAAATAACCTTATTCTCTTTACGTTTCCCACTCTGTGTCTCTAATTTGTTCTTGTAAATCTTCCTAACAATGATTTGTACTATACGTAAAAATTCAATAACTATGACGTCACATTTTCCCGTCATTAATTTCCCTAAGGACTAAACACTCTATAGAAGTCATTATTTATATGTTATGTAGTATAAATATAATTATTATTCAACCATACTCATTCTTACATTCATGTTCTTTCTTGACCGCTATCCTTTATTAGTTTTATTACTTATTCATTCATCTACCTATTGTCTACTTATGCCCTATCAACTTATCAGTCTATGTTTACTCGGGTCAATCATGAAATGCAAAACTTTAGGTTCGTTCGAGAACGCGAAAAAACGTTCTCGTATTATTTTTTTCATTTTTATTTTTAATTATATTGACCTCCCGAGGTGAACTCAAATAAATGCTTAGTAAGTTATCAAAAATTCCGCTCACGACGACATCTTCGAGCGCCTGAAAGATAAAAATACCTCCGTTCACTTTGATTTCAAATTTATAACATTATAACATATCATTTCATAAATAAATTATCTCGTAAGTGCCATGTACTTTGTATTATATTTCTAACATCTTAATTGTCTATATATAAGAAACACTGTAAAAACAAAACAAGTTATAGTAACTGTTTAATTGTAATTAACTGTAATTAGTATAATGTAATATACTTCAATGAAACTGTAATTAAACAACAAGTGAATGTGAATTAATTGGTAATTGTAATCGTAATTGTAATGAACCAAAATTAATACGTACTCAGTCATGTACTCAAAATTGTGCTTATGTGCTAATACGAAATTATATCGCTTTCAGGAATGTAGAATCAGCGATACTGTTGTTCTTTTTTATTTTTATTTTTTTAATTCTTTTTAGTTGAAATCTTTCAAAAACATCTGATCATGTATTTAAAAAGGGGGGAAACTTAACCTTCGATTGTCTCCCCCAAACATTTAGGTTATATTATACTGTACTTGTAAAAAATACACCACTTCATTATTGCACTTCATCGTAGCACTTCTTCATTAGACGACTTCATCCAAGGAACTTCATTCGAGACTCTTCTTTGGACTGCAGCCTCGCTGCGGGGGAGGGGGCAGAGGCCCCTTGCCCCTTAACAAGAACGCCTCGTCTATACGAGACACCCCAGACCCATGCCAGGATACCAGGATAAGAAGAAGAAGAAGATATGGGGTCTAACACCCCTAATTTTAAGAAGAAGATTTTAACCCGAAGATTTTAAAAACAAGAAGATTTTAAAAAGAAGAAGATTTTAAGAAGATTATTTTAAGAAGAGGCCACTCTTTGGCCAAGATAGAAATTACCCTGCATCAGGAGAAAACCAGTTGACCGGCGTGTCACGACTTCTAGTTCGTAACATCCACCCTTGAACCGGTGCGTCACGACTCCAAGTTCTTCACGCCTAGTTTTCATCCAAGAAGAAGTAGCCAACAAGACGTCTTCAGGACACGTCTCAAGGATTTCCCCATGGAAAATTTTGTTAAGTACATTTTGTTTTTTTTAAGTAATTTATAAACACTTGAAAAGTCACTATTATTAACAGTTAATAATGAGTATCAAATCAGAATTTACAAGAAACACAGTGAACATTTCAGAGACCAGTGATACACTTTTTTTTAGTGAAACAGTAAAAGTCACAAAAGTTAAAAGTCACAAAAGTTAATTGTAACAGAAAGTTTATTGTAACAGAAAGTTTATTGTAACAGAAAGTTTATTGTAACAGAAAGTTAATTTCAAAGAGAGAATTAATTTCAGAGAGAATTTCAGTTATTTTCACTGTTATATTCAGTATAGAATAATTTTATTTTATGTACCTTCCCGTACATTAGAATGAAATATTGTTTACATTTTTTTTATTTTTTGTTTGCAAATTTTTTTTCAATTACTGAATTGAATTGACTTGCAAATTAAGAGAGAGAGAGTTTACAGAGAGTTTACAGAGAGTTTATAGATTTAGAGAGATACTTGAAGTAATTTTGAAGTCATTTTTTGAAGTCATTTTTTTGAAGTCATTTTTGAAGTTATTTTTTGAAGTCATTTTTTGAAGTCAGTCGGTTGCACCAAGAGGGTCAACCAAAACAGAGGTTAATCGTCTCCACTTGATAAAGATCAAATGCAGTCATTTTCCATTTTTAGTTAATCTTTACTTGACAAGCGTTCAAGTTAGACAGTTTAAGTTTCAAGATACTTGACAAGCGCTCAAGTTAGACAGTTTAGTTTCATTTTCAGTTCAGAATACTTGATAAGAGGTCAAGTCAGAAGGTTGCGCCAAGACGGGCAACCGCCCCAGAGATTTTTATAGAAATACTTGATAGAGTTCAAGTCAGAGAGTTTTAGTTGAAGTCAGACAGTTTTATTTGAAGTCAGAGAGTTTTGTTTTAAGTCAGTCTCTGTTAGTTTCAAATACCCATTCATTTCAATGCAGTCAATTGAATTCAACCTTTTTTTGTTGTTCAAGAGAATTTAATTCAACCTTTTTTTTGTGTAAAAGAGAATTAAATTCAACCTGAATTGACCCGTTTGTGTCTTTAGTTAATCTTTTTTTTTGTGTTTGTGAGAAGAAAATTGACCTATCTGTCTTTTCTTTTCATGCCATTGTTACGTATATAGATATATAGTTATGTAATTCATTAATTGTAACAAAACCGTTTTTACAAAGGTTGTAACGATTTTGGTAATTATTATAATGTATATAAGGAACATGCCGTCCCTCCGTTTGTTCAACTTTTTTTAGTTTTTGTACTAAGTAGTGTGACAAGCAATTTAAAAAAAAAAAAAAAAAAAAAAAGCAAAGTGCTTACGAAAAACTTATTGTCAATTTCAGACTTATATCCCCCGCTTAGTCACTCAATTCCCCCGAATGTAGTACTCCAAACTTTGTTTTTTTTATTTTATTTTTATTTTAACACCCCAACCCCAGTCGAACCCAGTGTCGACCAAAACCGTTTTTACAAAAGTTTTTAACGAGTTTTATAATTATTTTGATTATATGATGACAGAAATAGCGTAACAATTAATCGATCATGTACCTAATTTATCCTGCTCTGTACGATCTGGAAATTTACCCGTATGACCGCACATACCCTAAATTTCAGTCATTTAATTTTTAATAAAACTTCTACACAATAAAACAGATGTATTTGTCTATATGCAAACAAGTTTTCAGATTAAAAAAATCAAATAATTCAAATTCTATCAACATTCAACGAAAAAGTATGATTTTTCTACTTAACAAGCAAAAATTATTAAAACCTTTTTAATATTTTTTTTTTATTATATAAAAATAATTTTTAATGAAAAATTTACCTGTAATTAGATTTTATAATAATTGACCTTGAGCTTAAAGGATTTTGTAATAATAATTTAATAATAATAATAATAATAATAATAATAATAACAATAATTGACTTAAACTTAAAAGATTTTATAACCCATCTTAAATTATTATACATCATTTTTAAACTTTGTTAATTCAAAAAACCTTCCAAATCCCTACACATTTGACCACAGGTCTATACATCATCCACTACGTAATTCGATTTGTACCTACAACAGTCAATAAAAATGCATGTATGCCACTATATATATATATACAAACCTCATGCTAAAATCATTGGATATCACAATAAACTATTTCATTGCGCGTAATTTAATCTTAATCATTTTTGCTTCCTAATATATCTTGCTCATGCATTTATTCAGTTAATTTAACAATCCTATCAGCTAAATCTGTCTCTCGAAATTATCAGCTACACACTTTATACCTAGTACACAAAAATACACACTAGACCACAGGTCTATACATCATCCATTACGTAATTCTATTTTTACCTACACTAGTCAATAAAAATTAGCTTATAGATTGTACGATTTATATTTTTCCCGTTTACCTATTCATTATGAATGTAATTTTCCCCACAGAAAAAAATAAATAAATAAAATTTTGCTAAAAATGTTACAATATCATTCTTTGTCTAGCTAAATTGTTTATCTAAATTAAAGTTTTAATCTTTGATTTTTTTTTATTTTTATCATAGCCCTCTACGCGAGTGTCATGTTAAAAAATTTGATTACTCTGCATTGTACTCAACTACCCGAACTCGTTCTGTATAAAATTTGTATTGTAAAGAATGTCGTCATTACTTACGATGTTATTTTCTCATTTGTATTGTATTAATGGTACCCTATTAAATTATTGTATAAATATCATTTTTAAAAGGGGAGAGTAATGTAAAAAGTGAACAATGAACAATTCCTACACCATCATTATATGAATTCATTGTCCATTTTTACATAAGAACCAAAATCGCTTAACGCGAGTTTGGATAATAATTTTACTTGTAGCTTCCTATTTTTGTTCGTGTCACAACCCTACGATCTACCCTTTCTATGGTTTAGTCGTATCCATTATCCATTTTTCATTTGTTATAGAAGTTATTATAATTAATTATGAATTGTCTTGCATCTCACCCTCGACCCTAGATTATGCATACACATTGCATGTAACAGGATTGGAACCCGTAGTTGTACTTCTTAGTCATTACTACCCACTCTTTGTTTCTAATTCATCTTTCTAATAACGACTTATACACTATGACGTCATAAAATAACCTTATTCTCTTTACGTTTCCCACTCTGTGTCTCTAATTTGTTCTTGTAAATCTTCCTAACAATGATTTGTACTATACGTAAAAATTCAATAACTATGACGTCACATTTTCCGTCATTAATTTCCCTAAGGACTAAACACTCTATAGAAGTCATTATTTATATGTTATGTAGTATAAATATAATTATTATTCAACCATACTCATTCTTACATTCATGTTCTTTCTTGACCGCTATCCTTTATTAGTTTTATTACTTATTCATTCATCTACCTATTGTCTACTTATGCCCTATCAACTTATCAGTCTATGTTTACTCGGGTCAATCATGAAATGCAAAACTTTAGGTTCGTTCGAGAACGCGAAAAAACGTTCTCGTATTATTTTTTTTCATTTTTTTATTTTCATTATATTGACCTCCCGAGGTGAACTCAAAAAATGCTTAGTAAGTTATTATCAAAAATTCCGCTCACGACGACATCTTCGAGCGCCTGAAAGATAAAAATACCTCCGTTCACTTTGATTTCAAATTTATAACATTATAACATATCATTTCATAAATAAATTATCTCGTAAGTGCCATGTACTTTGTATTATATTTCTAACATCTTAATTGTCTATATATAAGAAACACTGTAAAAACAAAACAAGTTATAGTAACTGTTTAATTGTAATTAACTGCAATTAGTATAATGTAATATACTTCAATGAAACTGTAATTAAACAACAAGTGAATGTGAATTAATTGGTAATTGTAATCGTAATTGTAATGAACCAAATTAATACGTACTCAGTCATGTACTCAAAATTGTGCTTATGTGCTAATACGAAATTATATCGCTTTCAGGAATGTAGAATCAGCGATACTGTTGTTCTTTTTTATTTTTATTTTTTTTATTCTTTTTAGTTGAAATCTTTCAAAAACATCTGATCATGTATTTAAAAAGGGGGGAAACTTAACCTTCGATTGTCTCCCCCAAACATTTAGGTTATATTATACTGTACTTGTAAAAAATACACCACTTCATTATTGCACTTCATCGTTGCACTTCATCGTTGCACTTCATCATTGTACTTCAGACTAGCACCTCATTAGGAGGGGGCAGAGGCCCCTTGCCTCCTTAATATATTTTTAGATTCCGGCCTGAGCCATGGTCGAAAGAGGTCGAACCTCTACCCTTGTAAATTCAGAGTACCAACTGTAATTTTTAAGAAGTAAACCAAAGTAAGAGAAAGTTTTTATTTTCCCCCTCGAGTTGGGCTATCTTCTATTATTGGAAGAAAAGAATTAACAGAGTGTCGACCCCATAAAGCAAGAGAAAAGAATTATAGAAAAGCATAAAGAAGAAGCATCCGTTGCAGCCTCCTAACCAGAACCCCCCCGTCGAATCCGAACCGACTCAGGGCCATAAAGGGGGGGTTAACATATATATATAATATATATATATATATATATTCCAAATTTAACCCCCACCCCCTAAAATAACTGTCTATTAGAATTTGAAATTGACAGTAATTGACAAGTTTAAATTTTCAAAAAAATTTCCGTAAGAAATATTTTGGTTTCCGGGAATTTCTTCTTAATTTGAAACGATTGAAAGTATAGAGGCGAAGTAGCAGCTGTTCAGTTTTCAAGTTTCTTCATCGTCCTTGTAAACTTTCGTTTTAACCCTTTCGTACCTGTCCTGAGGTACATACCTCGTTTTCAATTGGTAAGTCATTAATATAAATAATGTTTTAAATTTCTTCACACAATTTTGATTAAAGTTTTGTTATTTTATTATATTTTCAAATACTGGGAATTGTATGATGATAGTCCCAATAAGAAAAAATAATGCCCTATATTATCTCAGTGAGCACAGTTTTCCATAAATGTGGGCAAAGGGTACTTGTTGATATAATAAAGTCAACAGATCAGATGCCAGACACTTACTGTATATGGGAAAATTTATTGTAGGAGGCCTAAAATTGTCTACGTATGTGGACCAAAGACATTAAAAGGATAAGTAACGCGCATTAAGTATTTTTCCTTTACATTTCTATACGTATTTTGCGCTTTATGACAAATTTTGAAGTGCGTAAATTATCTTAAAATGGAAAATCACGTATGTTTTCCAATTTAAGCATTTTTAGCTGAGTCAAATCTTGAGATTTGGTTTTTCACATTTTTTTTTAATTATTTGATAATAATTGTACCGATGATTGATGTAATATTTACATATTTTGTAAGAATAAAATATAGAAATTTTGTATATAGTTTAATTTTCATATTTAATTGAAGTATTTTAAATGTGAAAGAATTTACACCAAAATTTTTGCGGGGAAAAATTGAACGTAACGCATTTTTTGCTATTATTTTTAATCTTTCATTTGTGAGCAGAGTTTTAAATTTAAAATTATTTTTCTTTTTTCTTTTTTTATTTTATTTTTTTATTTTTTTATTTTACATTAAATTAATTTCGCCTTTTCTTGTTCGTGTGGTAGTGAGGGGTAAGGCATATTTTATATTATAAATATATTATACTAATTTCTACCTTTAACAGAACTGTTCCTTATGTAGAACTTGTGCTCAAACTGGGTTCGATCGCCTGTCTTGACAATTTTCTATAGTTTATATATACTGTAATATATATATATATATATATATATATATATAATTAATATATATATATATATTAATAATATGAAATTGCAGAGCTAGTGAATTCTTGGTCCACTTTGAACAGAGAAAGCCTGAGCTGATGTGAATGTGCTTGAGAATGGAACGGACACTTTTATGTTGCCTTGGGGAGGAAACAAACTCGCGCTGCATCTTGCCCTTCAAGAATCATGCACCCAGACCTATAAAGCCAGGGATGTTTGCAATATAAACTAACGACAGAAGCATGGAAATGATTAAGGCCCAGACTATTCATTGTGTTATAATATTACAGAGGCAATGTTCCTTCTAATTTGTACGTTGACCCTCTATGTATTTGGCAATGAGGCTACGAGCTACTCGTACCTGAATAGGTGAACGGGCGAAGCGGTGCTTTTTAGGAAAGCAGTGAAACTTTTCTTCTTCTGATTCACACTTAGTTTGTTAATACGTGTGTCCTAAACAATGATATATATATATATATATATATATATATATATATATATATATATATATATATATATATATATATATATATATATACAGGGTGTTCCATAAGTCCGGCATCATAAGATAAATTAATATTTTTCTATTTCTACAAACTACAATTCATATTTTTCTTATGCTCGGGATGCCAATTTCCCGTCCAACATTCTGTTCAGTGACGAGGCTGTTTTTTATGGAAATGGTGAGGTAAATCGACAGAACACCCGCTACTGGTCTCAAAACAACCCTCACTGGTATACCTCTTCAAAGGAACAAGGTGCATCTCGGGTGATGGTATGGTGTGGCATTTGGAAGGATCGCATCGTAGGCCCCCTCTTTTTCGATGAACATGTCACTGGAGGCACCTACCTACGTATGCTCAAGGAAGAAGCATTTCCCAGTGTCTTGAACGAAGAAGGAAATTTCCCAACATGGTTCCAGCAAGACGGCGCTCCTGCACATTACAGCACCCAAGTAAGGGAATACTTGTACCAACAATTCCCTGGTCATTGGATAGGACGTCGAGGGCCTGTGGAATGGCCAGCTAGAAGCCCGGATCTCACGCCACTAGATTTTTATCTCTGGGGCCACTTGAAGGCGCTGGTATACGCAGAGAAAATTAGGAGTGTTGAACATTTGCGGCAGCGCATTATTGGGGCATGTAACACCATCATTCCTGACATCATTCACCGTGTGCTTGCTGACTGGGTATCACGTCTGAATTTGTGTATTGAAAACAATGGTGGACATATTGAGCACGTTCTGTAAATAAAAGCTTTTGTTTTGTCTTTTTTTATTATTTTTCCTATGATGCCGGACTTATGGGACACCCTGTATACAGTATATGATGATCAAAATAACCACGAAGGAAGAGAAAACACGGAATGGTGCTCAAGCGCTTTCGTCTAATGACATCTTCAGAAACAATGAAATTAATAACAAGTTCGAGACTATATATAGGTCACAAAGAAAAAATAAAAACAAAGGATAATAATTATGATTGGTGCACAAAAAATTGTAGGAGGAGCATACAAATTTATATTGAAAAGCTACCAGAGTTTTAGCACCTTGCCTTTCTTGTCGAAATCCATTCTGAACGAATTCAAAACAACAGGATCAAGCGAAAAAGACCCTGCTAATGTTGAAATTGTTTGTAAGTTGAGTAATGGCAGACTCAAGAATATTTCTATTAACAATGTTGCTTAAGTGAAACAAAACTGAAGCATTATTCCAGTCAATACAACGGGATAACTGACAAATGGACAGAAAGGGCACTGGACGACTGTCCCTTTCTAACAGAATATTGATGCTGTTTCACACGTGTGTTCAAATCCTTTCTTGTCTGTCCACAGTAAAAGGAATCACATTGTTTACAACCAATTTTATAGATAATGCCTGAATTATTGGTAGGACTATTCTTTACTATGATATTTTTTACAGTATTGTCATATGAAAATACTACATTCATGTTCAAAAGTGTAAATACATTAGCAATGCCTAAAAAGCCTGGGAAAAATGGAAGTACTAAAATATTCTTTGACAAAGTGCGAAGGTTATTATTCACACGATAGAAAGTTCGTTTTGCCTTGGTAAGACAAGATTCCAAAAAAAGCAGGTGGGTAACACAAATCACTTCCAATACTGTTGATTTTTTCTAACTCGGCATTCATGTATTCCAGACTTGGTGATCCTAAGAGCGCGGAGAAACATTGAAGAAAATATGATTTTCTTGATGGGGATGTCATGTCCGGAGTAAAAGTGTATGTAGGACAAATTGTTTTTTTTTTTTTTTTCCGATAGATACTAAACTTAAAACCTGGGCTTTCCCTATGTACACGCACGTCCAAAAACGGGATTGAGTTGTTTTGTTCCACTTCCAAAGTAAAGTTAATGGAGGGACTTGATTATTTAACTGAAGGAGGAAGTCATCCAGGTCACGCTTCATGGGCCAGATACACAAAATATCGTCGACGTACCGCAACCATGGGATGCCAACTCCCAGGATTCTCGGAATGCAAGTTATTTCGAAAAACTCCATATAAATATTAGAGAGGAGGGGCGACAAGGGATTACCTATGGCCATCCCAAAAACCTGTTCATAATATTCGCTATTGAAAGTGAATTTACAGTCTTTGATGCAAAGTTTAATTAGTTCCAAAACAATGTATGCAGGTAGTGGTAGGTCATACTTATGTAATTCTCGTAAGAGAAAAGTCATGAATATCGTCAATTGACACTTTTGTGAACAATGAACAAACGCCGAAACCGATCAATCTGTCGTTGGTTTCAGTGCATATATTATTCAGTTTTTCTGTAAGGTCCATGGAATTTTTTACATGTGAATCAGAGATAGTTCCGAGAATGGGGGTACAAAACTTTGACAAGCCATTTGGAGAGTTCATAGGCAATAGAACCCACAGAGCTAATAATAGGGCGCATAGGGTTGCGCCCTATTATATATATATATATATATATATATATATATATATATATATATATATATACACACACACACACTGTGAAATAAATTCATGTTAATGTACAAAATATTAAAGAATATTATTAAACTATAATAATAATAATGCACTATGCGGGGTAAAATCAGTTATATTGTTTTATTAGATCAATTTCATTCAAATATGATACAAAATAAAAATCGAATTTGGGTACAACAGTTATCACAGAACAATTTTTCAAACAATTACGAATGTCTCGCCAATTAAAAGAACTAAATAAGATGAAGATAAAAATAGTGATATGGCTGCACCATTCCTAAGGTCACCTATGAAAACCATTACAACTACAAATTTGGAAGTACAATGTATAACGGATAAAGACTCAAAATAGAATTTGAATAAAATAAAATAACCATGATCTATTTACAAAAGCAAAATTTGTTTTCAGAGCATACACCTCATTCAAATAGGGCACTTGCGAGAAATTGAGGGGGGGGGGGGTTCCAGACGTCGCCGACCCCTCCTCTAGATCTGCCCTTGAATAATAATAATAATAATGATGTTGTGCCATATTCAATTTTTTAATAGTTTACCTTAAAATATATATTTTCTTCCATTACGGAATGCAATATAGAGAAAGATGTTTTAAAAGGGTAACATTTTCCTATTGGATATTTTCGGTTCTTGTATGGTTATAAAAAATTATTTACATTTATACAAACCTCGCAATGATAAAAATTACTTTTAACCTGTAGGAGTTATGTTAAAATAATAAACGTGTACACTCAACATCCTGTAGTTCCTAACTTTTTAAGTGTTTCATGGAAGGTATATTGTGCCATCGATAGAATGGGATTTTCATTTTAGATGACGCTAAAAATGGTTCAGACTTTGACAGTCAGTAAATATTTCTTCAGATTTAGTACAGGTGTGGACGAGGCCTGTTTCTCGACAAATGTGTTTCTAACGTGTCAGGTGCAGTTCTGTGTCTGTAACTGGTCTGTAGCAAATGAGGATCTATTGAGCAATCGCGAAGCTGATCTAGCAGACGCTGCTCGTCCCATTCTCTGATTCGGCGGAAACCTTGGACGTGTCTTCATAGAATGGAGGGTGACGTAGTAGACAGACGCTGCTGGTTCCGATGTCAGATCTGACAGACGTTGTCGCTTCTTCATACGATGAACAAACTGAATTTCTTCGTTGTAGCTCTTCATACGATAACAAAAAATTTTCTACATCTTCAAGATCTTCAATGATGAATGTATGAACCTCTACACTTTTAAAACGAGGAGGATGGATGGTCGACGAGCAGAAATGAGAAACGTTCGAAAGTACACGCTAAAATCACTGTTAAAAAAAAAATTACATTATTTTTTATGAATGAATGAGAGTTTGGGGAAGATGGAATGGAAAAGAGCGAATAGTACCTAAATTTTAGACACCGTTCTTACTTTGTTTTAAGCCTTGAAGTGATAGGAAAAAGGCTACAGCCTGGATCGAATGCTCGATGAGGACTGTCGTATATAAAAAGCTGAATTGCATCCAAGAGGAAATAAACTAAAAAATAAACCTTCAAGACGGATGAGCTGACCGACTTTTAGCACAAATTTTACATTAAAATTAAATACTTTTACAAATTCTCAAAATTAGAAAAGGACAGGTAAGAAATGCGCTTGCCGTGAGAGATTAAATTCACAAATTGAAAATGAATAAGCTTTAAATCACTGGTCGACAAAATCGAACTTTTTATTTGTCACATGAACAAAAATGGG
This sequence comes from Bathynomus jamesi, assembly GCA_023014485.1. Taxonomy (NCBI): domain Eukaryota; kingdom Metazoa; phylum Arthropoda; class Malacostraca; order Isopoda; family Cirolanidae; genus Bathynomus; species Bathynomus jamesi. The sequence goes on from JAJOZX010004497.1 coordinate 251,929, forward strand.
TGGATCTTATAGGTTTTTTACCTCTGAGTTCAAAAATGGCCTCAAAATTTTTCTATCACCCACCAATATTGAGTGAAACGAAAATGAAATTTGGACTAATTTATAGGCGTAATAGCAATATCAAAGTAGAAAATGCATATTGAATTCACCTAAAATGTGGCTACTGATGATTTACGCTTGTATTTCACCTCTGGGCCATCCCTTGACAATGTCCAGCAGTAATCATCCAACATGCTGGGGCTCCACTTGCCCTAGTATCACTTCTCCATCGTAAATATTTGTTGATGAAGGCGTTCCCCATGCTCATCACTAACATCGCCCAAGTTTGTTGGGAAGAAGTCGAGATGTGAGTCAAGAAAATGAATTTTCAACGACATGTTGCACCCCACGTCTTTGTAGGCCTTGAGAAGTTCTTCAACAAGTGACTCTTAATTTTCGGCCTTGAAGTTTCCGAGGAAATTTGTGTTCACTACTTTAAATGCTCTCCAAGCTGCTCCTTCAACTTCACTTAGAGTTTCAACAAACGCGCTGTCTCTCATGATTTCTCTAATTTGCGGGACCACAAATATCCCTTCTTTGATTTTGACCTTCCTGATCCTCGGAAATTTCTGTTTCAAGCAGAGACCCCTCCCCCCTGCCATTTTGATCCATAGCCTTAACAAAATTTTCCATTAAACCAAGTTTAATATGTAGTGGTGGCAAATAACTTTTTTGGATTAAGAAGAGGTGAACTGACGAGATTTTTATGCCCTAGAATCAACGCTTGTCGAAGTGGCCATTGTTTCTTTGAGTAATGGCTTTCCCGTGTTCTGCTGTCCCATTCACAGAGGAAACAACAGAATTTCGTATAACCCAGTTGTAAACCAAGAAGAAGTGCAATCACTTTCAAGTCTCCACAGATATACCAAGAGTATTTATCATATTGGATATGTTTCACAAGCAGGTGCATATTGTCGTATGATTCCTTCATATGTACGGCATGTGCTAATGGAACTGAAGGGTATTTATTTCCATTATGGAGTAATACAGTTTTTAAACTCAGCTTCGAGGAATCAATAAATAGGCGCCATTCGTTTGGATCATGTTGTTGGCCAAGGGTTTTCATGAGAGGGTAGAAAGTTTCTTTGATGCTTGCGGTAAAAAGATATCTTAGTGCCTTTTTCTTGAAGATTCCAACCTTTCAACCTGGAAGCCGAAAGTTCGGATTGATCTTTTGACAATTTCAGGTCACAGACAAGCTCGCTCAGGTCTGCTTGAGATATTAAGTGAGGCTCTGTCGATGAACAAGATGGTTCAAACATTGGATCAACATCGTCCATCGGTAAACCATGCTGAGCTTCGTCATTACCATTGTACATCAATTTCATTTTCATCATCTAAACTCCACGTTTCCGGTGGCCTTGGTACTGGCAAATGTTTATTATGTAAAACAGGCTTTATGGCTGATGGTAAATTTGGGTATTGTACCATATGTTTAGATTTCGCAGTAATGCCTAGTATATTTGTTAAGCAGAAATAACAATCCGCTAAATGGTCTTTCGGCTCTCTCCATATCATCGGAACAGCAAACGGCATTTGACGAGACCCATTTAGCCAGCCTGTCAGAAGTCTTAAACACGTAATACAGCGTATATGAGGTGCCCACGTCTTGTTCTGATCCCCTACCTTGCAACCAAAATAAAGTTCGTATGCTTTTTTGACGAGAGGGGTGAAATTTCGCCTTTGAATTTTAAGTGTTAACTCTCTGCACACATAACAGAAACAGTTTGGATGGTTGACACACTTGCGTGGCATTCTGTCATGAAACAATACGAACGCACTGACACAAAAAATGATTAAGGAAAATCACGAATAAGATGCACGATGTTCACTGAGTGAAATCAAATGAGTAACTGACAAATTGAAGTCAACAGTGACGTGTAGCAACTTATAAGCAGAGGAAGAGGAAGGGGCAGACCCCGCCCCCTTCCTATTCTCACTCAAATCCTAAGTAATGTAAAGTCGTGTGTTACTCTAAAACTGCGGGTGATAGAAAAATTCTGTTTTCATTTTCATAATCAACGTAAAAAATTACACATAGTTCAAATAAAAATATCTCTGTGACAAAAACTTTGTTGACCGGTTTAAACATAAAATAAGTACCAAAATTTGAGATAATTATTTCAATGAGGAAATTTTAAAATCATTTGATAGCAGTTGTGCAATGCATAATGTTTTATACAATTCAGAAAGTAGAAGGTTGATCAGGTACATAATACAGTTAAGGAACATTTACGAAAAGATTATGTAAAACACTTAGCTCCATCCTTCGGTCGGTTCACAAAAATTAAATAATAATTGAATTTAATGAAATTGCGAAGAGTTCTGAGCACTTAAAAACATTTCAATGTGAAGTGTTTATCGTGACTGTGTTGACAATGGAAATAAGACAAACTCATTTATATCTCTTTAAATGTGCACCTATTCAGAATCTGTTAATAAGTATTCAACCCAAATGAGTTCGTCCTGCGTAGTACTTCAATTTGAAAATATTCATTCCAGAAAATCATTTGAGTGGAAAAAAGTTGCCAATGATGTACTGGAACGAAATCAGTACAAAGAATAATATATGAAGAGTTAAAGCTATCTATTGTAAGTTAAAGATGGCACATATTTACATAATAATATAGTTAAACGTACACAATATCACGTTTTAAAAATTGTAAAGTATGGAAGGCTGTCATGCGTTCCAGTTCGTATAAAAAAAGATGCGTATTAATAGGTCGCGTGGGATACACCGTGGCCAATGTCGTAACACGTTTTCTCACAGAACTGCAAAGTTAAGCGGATTGGGTCTGGGTAGTAGTTGGATGGGAGACCGTCCTCTGCGCCCACATTATGTAGCAACCCGTGGTTCAAATCCTACGTAAAGCTGTAGCTCCCCTCTGTCATATGATCTTAGATGTTGTGAAGGAGGTTAAGCAACCCCACCATTACATTTATAAATACCCTTTCTGTCCCTTCGTTCCGATTCATTCAACGGTGGCTCAAGTAGACGTTAATCTGGTTTATCACCACCTCGAATGGACGCAATGTTGACGGATCTCTAAGAATACACTTAAACGTACTTGAAACACCCTCCGGCTGATCCTCTTACCTTTATCTTTTACTTTTAGATGGTTTCGAACGACGGTACTTCATAATCGATTTCCTCATTCCAAGCTGAAATTGTAAAGCAAATATTTCCGCAAAATACAAAATGAATCAACACTCTCAAAATTTCATAAGGATTGTGATAAGAGCCATGAATATTTTTTTGTTCGACACTCCATCATGATCCTATTCTAAATCATTCATTATTTAATAACATTTACAAAAAGTCAAAGAGGAACTTGAAGGAACTTAAGAAACTCACCCGAACCAGTGGCCACTGACTCATCCTTCATTTCTTCATGATTGTTATTATTCGTCACTGAAATTATAAAAAAAAAAAAAGATACATTTCAGTGAACTAACTAATCTCAGGATTGTAGGAGTGAATTTAATCGCGCATTCAGTAGTAGTTTATACATCATATTTTAAGAGATTATTGGTAGAAAATGTGAGAAGTGAACAACGCAGTTGTAATATAAATACAAATTTAACATTAAGAAAAATCTCATTTAAATTTCTTGCTGTCACAAAGTTTGTACAAAATTTTTCGAGTGTAGCAGGATTAGGGTCTTGTAACTGCTGTAACTCCAGGTTTATTCACGCATTTACGGTACTAATTACCTCCTTCCATGTTTCACGCGGTCTTCCTCTCCTTGCCACATCTACGCACTCACTATTTTACTTCTCATATCTTCGTACCCACTATTCTACTTCTAACATCTACGCCGCACTCACTATTATACACTTTATTCACAATTTACACTAAAAAAAATCCTTTTCATTTAATTTCAACAAAAAGTTTGTTCGAAGTTTAGACGAACGAAGTAATATGTTATTTTGAAATCCACACAAATTCCTTTTTTAAATTAGTAGATTTTTTTAAGTATATTCTTATTCATCCTCTCCATATTATTACTGACACCAATACACCTTCATGAAGACCTCTTGCTATCTACACTCAGAATCGGTCAAACTTATCTTTTTACAACTTACTGTACCGCATTGTATACAGCCCATCTGTGGTGGAACTATACAAAAACTGCTATGAATAAACTCTGTTCCTTATAATAATATTTTCTGTATGATATGTAGGGAACCAAAATGGTGCAGTGCTGCAGTGCCAGTTTTATGTTTACCACGCGTACCTTACCTACCAGCCAAATGTTAATTCGGAAGAATATATATAATTTCATTACTAGTGTCCAAAACAGCTCTAATGTGTCATTGTGCAATGTCCTGTCTTCAGATACTGTGTGCCTCTCACCTATATGGCAGTCTTGGTTCAGACAACTGCTGGTGTACAATGCCTTATTTTTGTAATGTAGCAAAGATTGCATTGGCATATTAAATTAATTGTATGATAAGATTGTACTTGTATGTTAGGTTAAGCGGATATGCTGGCCTTATTTTTATATTAAGTGTATGACTTGTATGTTACGTTAAGTGGCCATGGATTGTGAATGATCCGCAATAAAGATGTTTTGTTTTTGTTGTTTTTGTTACTTGGATTGACTTTGTTTTCTGAATGAAAATATATTTGATAAAATTTAATACGAAAAGTTAATTACTTTTACGTTCCATCCTGGTTTCAAATGATTCATAAAGAGTATTCGTCAGCTCATATTCGCCAGCTGCCGGTTCTGATTCAGTTTGTTGTTGCGATCCCCCTTCTGAAAAACATTAAAAATAGGAATTGTATAGTTTGCATCAAAGTGTCTCAAAACCATCTGATCGAAATAAGTGTAATTTATTTATTTTTTTTATTGATATTGGAATGGTTCCACGGTTGCCAAAAACGTGTATATCAAGATACCAAATGGCACAAGTACAAGTTTAAAGGTATGATCTGATGCATAGGTCATGCTGACTAATATTCTCTCGATGTTCCGTCGATGAAATGGGTATGGGTGCCCGTAAATGGATAAATGGATAGACAAATGGAACCGATTCCTAACTCATATTTAATCGTCAAAAAGAGTGATAGAACATAAATAATGGTATAAACAGAAAAAATAGAAAAATGAATTAGAGCAGTGGTTCTTAACCCCTGGGTCGAGACCCAACATTGAGTCGCCAAGCCATTTTGGTTGAGTCATTAAATTGTCATTTATTATTTATTTATGTTATCCCGAATCATTGTACCATTAATTATTTATTGCATTACTGAAATGTTTAAGGTATGGGTCGCCGAGTTAGTTCCGCGACCAGAATTTGGGTCGCAGCCTGAAAAGGTTAAGAACCACTGAATTAGAGTATATAGGATGATGATAGTTTGTATCCCTTATACGCGTGGTGTTAAAAGGTAGATATTAAAATCCCTAGCTTAAAAGCATCGTAGAAGATGTCTATAAAATTGTTGTTTACATCAAACGGAAACAGGATAAGGTAAGTCTTATACTGTATTTTAGGGTGTTTTTATATTTTAATTAGAGCTTAGTTATGAATTAAATAATACAATGAGTGTTTTTTTTTAAATACAATTAATTGGTTATACAAGGTGATTCATAAATGTGTTTTATAAATAGCAGGGGGTATTCTTGAGACAAAAGTAAAGAAAGAAGACCATATAAACAGAGGTCGAAAAACCCGTAGGTTTCGAGTTATAGCACGCGACAGAAAAATGAACCTCCTAAAGATTTTTTACATTTTATGCAAATAACAGTGTGACACATTTGCTTCATTAAAGTAAATGTCTGAAATTCTTTCCTACTTCTTGAATGCATGCCTCAGTACGTCGCACCAGTGATTGTCTGACACTCAAAAATTCCAAGAGTATTATGGCTCGTTTCGCAATTGTCTCGAACTCGTTGCCACAATTCATCACGTGCTCGGACTTCTGTAACATAAACTAGGCTTTTTAAATGACCGCACAAGTAATAATCAAGAGGATTTAAATCTGATGATCGAGGTGGCCACGGAATAGGACCACCGCGCCCTATCCGCCTGTCAGGATACACAACATCGAGATATAGGTTCGTCGACCTACCGTATGTTTATATGGTCTTTTTTCTTTACTTTTGTCTCAAGAATACACCCTGCGATTTCATTCAATGTACACTAACATTTAAAGTCATTTAGTTTTAAAGCGATCATTTTACTTATTTAAAGAATGTCTTGTCTTCTTATATAGATAATATATCGTTCACAGATAATAATTAGGGTCGATTGTTTGTCACTCAGTGTCATTCCCAACCTCATCATCCACGGTCCGCAAATGATAAACCTCGAACCCATAATTTAAAGGTTTCTAAAAAGTGTTTCCTTGTTTAGGAAATGCAAGTTCGAGGAGAATTTTCTGTCAAAAATGTAACTTAAGTTGGGAAATCCTAAAGTTCGAATGGGAATGATCTATTTAAGAAGTGTCTCCTTTCAGATTTTCATTTGCGGAGTTTCTCATTCTTGGACGTAGACTGAAATGAGAATGATATTGAGGATGAAGAGATGGTTATAAATAATCTAATTTAATAATTAGATTTCTGATCTGAATACAAATGATAATAGCATTTCAATTCAGCGGTTTATGTACATGACAGTTTCCATGGTGATGGGTAAAGTCAGTAGTAATAAAAAGATTAATTCTACCTTAATGTTCTCTCTTGCAAACAAGATTGTACTTGTATGTTAGTTTAAGTGGCTATGCTGTCCTTATTTTTTTATTAATTTAAGTGTATGACTTGTACGTTACGTTAAGTGGCCATGGATTGTGAATGATCCGCAATAAAGATGTTTTGTTTCTGTTACTTGGATTGACTTTTCTGAATAAAAATATATTTGATAAAATTTAATACAAAGAGTTAATTACTTTGACGTTCCATCCTGGTTTTAAATGATTCATAAAGCGTATTCGTCAGCTCATATTCGCCAGCTGCCGGTTCTGATTCAGTTTTTTGTTGCGATCCCCCTTCTGAAAAACATTAAAAATAGGAATTGTATATTATTGTAAAATATACTGTAGCTCATGATTTGGACAACCTAGATAGACCCGAGTGACTTCATGTTTTCCAAATGAAATGTAATGTAATGTAAAATGTCACGACAAGAGAATGACTTAATCATGAGAAGACTCTCTCATGCTGCGAATGTTCCTGTCAATAGTAAACAGCATCGCCCAGCTTCATCGCATGAAGAATTTTTTTAAAATTGTAAAGTATATCAACAGCTTACATTATATTATAGTAAGTACTTGTTCTTTCCTTTAAACTTATAACATTGAGGCTGGTTTATTAAACCTTATATACCGGGTGTACATAAAGTCAGGATCTATTTTTGTGAAGCACTTGGAAATTATATGGAATTCAATCATAAAATGATAAAGTGTTAACATTTATTAAATAATTAAGAGTAGGATTCGACGTGACGCCCATCAGTATCCCTGCACAGCTCAAATCGTTCCGCAGCATTTCTAAACACATTCTGGAGCATTTGCGGGGTTATGTTATCTGCAGCAGTTCGTATACGTGTACGTAAGTTTTCAAGACTCGTAATCTTCGTCTGATAGACGTGCGATTTGATAAAGCCCCATGCAAAGAAATCTAAAGGGGTTAAATCTGGTGATCTCGCTGGCCAAGGTCTGTTGCTTCCGCGTCCGATCCAGCGATTTGGAAAACGCCCATTTAGATAATCTTGAACAATTTTGGCATAGTGACAGGGAGCACCATCATGTTGATAGACGACGGGGATAGGATTGTTAGTACCGTCGTCTATCAACATAATGGTGCTCCTTGTCACTATGCCAAAATTGTTCAGGATTATCTAAATGGACGTTTTCCAAATCGCTGGATCGGACGCGGAAGCAACAGACCTTGGCCAGCGAGATCATCAGATTTAACCCCTTTAGATTTCTTTGCATGGGGCTTTATCAAATCGCACGTCTATCAGACGAAGATTACGAGTCTTGAAAACTTACGTACACGTATACGAACTGCCGCAGATAACATAACCCCGCAAATGCTCCAGAATGTGCTTAGAAATGCTGCGGAACGATTTGAGCTGTGCAGGGATACTGATGGGCGTCACGTCGAATCCTACTCTTAATTACTTAATAAATGTTACTACTTTATCATTTTATGATTGAATTCCATATAATTTCCAAGTGCTTCACAAAAATAGATCCTGACTTTATGTACACCCTGTACCTATAAAACCACTTATGATCTGTTAAATTGTTGTTTATTATCTCTTATTCAATGAAGTGTGGTCTTAATTTCAAGAAAAAAGATCTTAACAGGTAGCATCGGAACTGGGCCAACTCCACAAACACACACACAATCAAAATGACTCTTGTGTTGTTGTACCTCATACTGAGGCATTACACGTTATTGACAGTGTAATTTATTATTTTTTTTATGCAGGAAGGAGGGGCCAAGGCGAGACATTTAAACATTTAATAATTCATGAAAAGTAACTCATTAATTCCTATGATTAATTGAGTTGCCTCATATAGAGGCTTTTTTATTATTCTTAAGTGTCTCAACAGCGACACAAAGCTGGATGAGCAAAAATATCTCAACTCTTGTCAATTCGGTTTTGTGTAAAAAACGCATCAACAGTGGAAGTCGATCCGGGTACTTTGCAATTCTAGTTCACTCTCCAATCAACCAAAGTACTAAAACAAAAATTATACTCGTTAAAATTTCCTGTTATGAGAATGAATGTCAAGGTATTTATAAGGACAAACATCTTACCTCGTCTTAGTCTTTCCCTTTTCTTCTCTTCACCATTCTGTAACTAACAAAAATGTACAACATTTAACATTTGTTTCAGTATTTTTATTTTTAATTGTAGCAATTTATTACTATATTTATTGAAAAAGTTAACGATTAAGACTAACAATTCGTTTTCTCCTCGCCTTTATGTAAGTACCTCCGCACACCATGCCTGCAGTCGACACTATCAGGAATAGAACAGCGAACGTTATTCTTAACGCTTTCCAAAATGCGACATCTGAAAGTTAATAGTGGGAATGAAGAAACACAACAATCAAATTAATAAAAACAACTTGCAGTTGTATCATTTTAAAAGTATTTGAAATTTCTTCCAAGTGGCAAAATCAGTTTCGTTGAAGAGGAGTCCTTTCACGAGGTACGACCATCACCTGAAGTTCAGGTAGGTAACACCGTTTTCCTATAAGCGAAATGAAGACACTGAGGTGGGGGGGTTCGATTCCAGATGGTGCTAGTTAATAATAATGTAGAAATTAGAACAACGGGCCGCATTAGTCTGGTTATGATTTTCACTCATATGGTCTGTTAGACCATAAATTTTATTAATGAGACAAAAAGAATAAAACACTCAAAGAAAATCAGAATATAACCAATTAGTAATTTTTTAAATATTCCACAACTTTTGTTTTTATGCGAACTTTTTCCGAAACGTTACAGGCGATATATATATATATATATATTAGGGTGATGCACAAATCATGACCATCGTGGATTTTTAGGGATACCCCCTCATTTGTTCCAATTTGTCACAAAAACACCCTGTGAGAAATTCCAGGTCAAACAAATAACATTCAGAGGTCGCGCCCGCCAATTGAAAATTTGAAAATTACAAAAAATTAGAGTAAAATCAAATTTTTTGAATTTGTTCTTATTTTTGTTGCAGGTTTGTTGCAGGTTGCAGGTTTTGTGCAGGTTTGCTGCAGGCAGAGTGGTAGGTGATGCGTATATGAGCAAATAGCGTTCAAGGAAATCGGTATCGCAGTGTGCTTGTGGCAGTGTCCAGGAGAGGTGCTATATCAGTGAGTCTCTCCGCCTCAATTTCTCTTCTATTTCCTCTATCTTAATTGTGACAAAAATGAGATCAAGAAGCTCAACAGATATCTGGCTGATCGGTCAACAAATAGATAAATTGAATCAAAGTAAGCTTCCATCAAAGAAAGAAGTAATTTCCTTATTCATGAATTATAAACATATCAAGAATGAAACTGTCAGAGAAGCATTAACTTCAACCGTTAATGATGTATTGGAAGTGTGGCAGAGAGCAGGAATACCAACAACCCAGAAATGTAATGTTGTGAAGAAATTAAATAAACTGTATGATGAGTGGCAAGGGCTGAAGAAGAGCAAAGGAAAAAAATCGAAGTTTTCAATAGAGAAAGAGAATACATGGAAAGAAAAATTGGATGGACTCTTTGATATTGCGCATGCAAATGCTAACGAGTTAATAACTATTGAGGAAGATAGAGAGTTTCTACGGCTACAAAGGGAAGGTCGAAAGGGTAAAGTGATGGCAGTTGATAAGGATGAAGAAAAACGTCGAAAGGAAGCTGCGAAGAGACATGAAAAAATGGATAAGAAAAGGTTACATGAATCAAGTGCATTTGATGAAACAGTTGTTCTTGCAAGCAGCAGCAGTTCCTGCAGTGATTCACCTGCATCTACGGAAGAAGAAGTAGATCTGGAAGTGCCCTCAACATCCAAAAGAGGCCTTCCAAGAAAAAAATTCAAGATTATGAATGAAAATCTGCTTTCCTCATTGGATGTTGCTAAGATCAGCGACCGATCAGCCTCTTTAATAATTATTCCAACGATCGCAAATGTTGGAAAAGATCCAGAGAATTACAATGTTAGCTACTCATCGATTCGCAGGGCAAGACAGAAATCAAGAAAGAAGTTCAGTGAAAACTTGAAAGAAGAATTTCAAGCTGACAAACCCTTGATTGTTCATTGGGATGGCAAACTCCTCGAAGACATTACCGGGAATGAGGTTGTTGATCGGTTGCCAGTCCTAATCTCTGGCAGTGGAGAAGATCAACTGCTTGGAGTGCCAAATATAGATCATAGCACAGGAAAGGATACTGCAAATGCAGTACATCAGGCGATCATTGATTGGAATCTAATAGATAAGGTAAAAGGCATGTGTTTCGATACAACTGCATCGAACACAGGTCGTAAAAACGGAGCTTGTGTCCTAATTGAACAGAAAATGGAGAAAGATTTGTTGTGGTGTCCTTGTCGACACCATATCCTTGAAATCATGTTGGAAGCAGTGGTATCCCCTGCATTACAGGCTTCATCAGGCCCTGACATTCAGTTATTCAAAAGATTCAAAACAAACTGGAATAAGATTAATCTAACTTCATACGATAAATTAGAAAATTATCCACAAAAGGAAAAAGAGGAAATCATCAACTTTGCAGCAAGAAAAATCAATGAAGATCAACCTCGCGACGATTACAGAGAGTTATTGGAACTGACAATCATCTTGCTTGGCGGTACTCCAACGACTGGAATAAAATTCAGGAAGCCTGGGGCTTATCATAGAGCCCGTTGGATGGCGAAAGTCACTTATTCAATGAAAATCTTTATGTTCAAAAGTCAGTTCAAAATAACAGCGATAGAAGAAAGAAATCTAAAAGAAATTTGTTGGTTTTCTGTTTCAATTTATATTAAGCATTGGTTTTCAGCACCCTGCGCAGCAAGTGCTCCACGAAATGATCTGAGTCTTCTCAGAATCTTCACAGCTACAAAAGCACAAATGAACAACTAGCAAATGCTGCTTTAGAAAAATTCAAGAATCATTTGTGGTATCTCTCAGAAGAGTTGATCGCATTGGCTTTCTTTGATGATAAAATCAGCTTTGACACCAAAAGAAAAATGAAGGAGGCTCTTACAAAATCTTCGGAGCCAGATCCTCCAAAGAAGACACAAATAGACATCAAAACTATTGACAATAAGCAGCTTGAAGGTTTTGTAACTGCTAACACAAAGTCCTTCTTCAGTATACTCGGATTGTCTTCAACGTTCTTGAGCAAACCAGTAGAAGATTGGCTTCTCGATGAGAGTTATTGGGTTGCAAAGAACGTAGTGAATCACATGAAAGTTGTTAATGATATTGCTGAAAGAGGAGTGAAATTGATTGAAGATTATAACAAATTAATTACCAATGATGAACAACAGAAGCAATATCTACTGCAAGTTGTATCAAATTATCGGAAGAAGCTTCCGGACAAAACTAAGAAAACTCTCGTATCTTTGACGCAACAGTAAAATTTACGAGTATATCCATTCTATGTATCTATTATAAATATCTATTGTATTGTATCTGTTTTATGAACAAATGGAAAAGAGGAAGGTGGTATGATAGGCCTCGTGGGGAACTTCCACTCAAAAAAAAAGTAACGTGACGCTTGCTGTACCTCCTGGGTGTCATGGAAATCAGCAAATTTTCAAATGGCGGGCGCGACCTCCAAATATTCGAATTTTGACCCGAAATTTCCCCAGGATCATTTTTCCACCAAATTAAACCAAATGAGAGGGTATCTCAAAAATTTGAAACAAAAAAATTTTACTCCCCCACTTTTGCATCACCCTAATATATATATATATATATATACACTATTTGATCCTTATATTTAAATTGAATTGCTGGGAACTGTATTTCAAAACTAAAAGTTTTTTAGCTTTGTCCCCCTTCAGCCTATTCCTTTTTTCATCGTAGATGATCCCTACTCCACTAAATAATTGTTCGCTAGGAACACTTGAGGGAGGATATCCAAGGTATGACCGAGCCAGTTTGCTCAAATTTTTGTATTTCTTTTGATTTGACCTCCATCAAGCCAAAGCATCATCTTGTCCAATCCTTTTCTCTTTGTGATATTTCTCGATCATTTTTTGCGAGTCTCTGCTTGACTCAGTTTCGGTCTCGTCATCACTACTGGAAGCCAATAGAGCACTCATTGAGTCCATTATTGTTACTGATTTACTCGTAGAAGCTGATGCCTGGTCTAAATCAATCAGTGGTTTCTTTGCCGGTGGTTCACTGGCTGTCTCCGAGTCCGATGATGTTTGAGTCTTGTCCATTTCATCACAAAGATATCCCAATTTTTCCTGAATACCTTTCGTGACATGTGAAGCGGAAAAAAAATTTTGCTTTGTACCTTGGATCCAAATAGGTAGCCAAAGAATACATGTCATTTGCTTCTAGGCCATCAAATCTCCTTCCTAGCTCTGTGCGCATTATCTCCTTCATTGTTTTGATTCCACGATCAGCTTCAGAATCACCACTTCGAGGTTGCAGCACATTTTTCAAGGAAACGACGAGGGGAATAACCTCAGATATGGAAGAGGTGGAACTACTCAATCTTTCTGTGATATCATCGAATGGTTCCACCACAGCCACACAGTTTGACAAGAGGGTGAAGTCGACGTTAGTGAGTTATTGCATTTTCGAGTTAGCAGTCCTCTATAGACTCAGTGGTTCCTTCAACTTCAGTGTTCTCTGCATCATGTAATACGTGTTGTTCCACCGTGTGGCGACTTCATGAATGACTGTAAGTTCAGGTTGATCTAAGCGTTTCTGAATTTTTTTTAACTCATCCTGCGCCATCGAAGAATAATTGAAATGAGTAGCGATGGATCGAAGTTTAGTTAACGGGTCACTTAGAGATTTTTGAGGATACTCCACTTTTGATTACAAGTTGCAGTTTATGAACAGTGCAATCGATATTATGGACGCCAGTAAGAAACATCTGCTCAAATTTTTCTGACAAGTATTCTCCAGTGTGGCGATCTTCAAGTGGCATTACGCTGAGCACCAAATTAGTTCTCTTAAAGTCTTGATTCACTGCATGGCATGTCAAAGAGAGTAAAGACATTCCAGCAGATGTGTCTGACCATGCATCCGTTGTCAATGATACTTTCGAATCTTTTAGATGCTCAAGAATTTTGAACACTTTCTTTGAAACAAAGTCATAGATATCGTTGCACACAAGATCAGTGTAGAACTGACGCTGTTTCACTTTATACTGTGGAGCTGTTTCAGCCAATGATTTTCATTTGGAATGATTCGCATTCCAAATTTTTACTTTTTCGAAGCAATTTTCAATCGTCTGATTCTTTTCTTTCACTGCACACTTCATTTCCTGTAGGGGTGTAAGAGACACTTTTGATTCCTTTTTCTTCTTTGACTGTTCATTAGCTTCATTTTCACTAGATATCACTTTATTATATTCCTTCTTGTGCATTGAACGCAGATGGTTTTTAAGTTAGTGGTACTCCTTCCCTTTCGTGAATAGTTCATATTACATATGACACACTTCCCTACATCGTTTGACACTCTCGAGAAGTACGTCCATACTGCACTCGTAGATCGTTCCATGATGGTTGCACCACAGTCTAACACTTTACTAATGGGTTGAAGCACGTAACGTTACAAAGGTAGCGACGGAGAGCTAGCGCAACACAACCACCCCCACTCGTGTCTGAACAGATACTGAAACTGGTGCTTTAGTTTAGTTTGTAACTTGGTAGTGAAGCCTGCAGGGCTGCCACATTTGTTACATTCGTAACAAATATGTTACTTTCTATCTTTTTCATACTTTGGTACGACGTTCAAAAAATTTGTTACGTTTTAGAGTTTTTTATATGCTTTATCGGTTTACCTAAAAATATTTAAAATTATTAGTTTTATAAAGAAATTAGCATATTTAAAACCATTAAATTACAGATGGAAAAAGTGCTAAATAATTTAGATGGCATATACTGTATATTTCTGATTATATATTCCGTACATCGTTCGTTCGCGTATAAATCTCACGAGTCACGACTATACGTTTGAAAACGTTTTCGGTTCTCGGCTTACTGATTCAGTGACTCCCCCACGCTGTCTCAGTCAGAGTCAGTTAGCAGTCTGTCAGTGTTCCAGTTGCAAACTTGTAACAACATTTATCATAGATTGTGTTTGTGAACGCGCTTGCTCTTATTTTGTGGTCATTTTTGAATGCGAATATAATTGAAGCACAAATACCCGAAACGGACAACTGTATGATTTTAACTCAGACACTTAAGGACTATTCTTTTCTTCTCTCGTAAAGGGAAAATAGGCCTTAAATCTCCGAGTCAAAATCATACAGTTGGTACATTTCGGGTATTTGCCCTTCAATTAAAACACGGCTTTGTAACTTCGTTCATAGTGTCTTTACTCAAAGTAAAAAATCGTTCTTCATTAAAAACTTCTACTGTGAATGCACTTTTATACACCAAAGGACTGCTTCGAAACACAAATTGTACCAAATGGGAGCCATCTCAAGAGATGGTGAATAAGATGAAGGAAGTGAAATGGCGTGTAAAAGAAGATATGGATGAAGAAGAAGCAATATTTTAAAAAAATCAGGTAAATATAATGAACTTTGTTATTTTATAATCAATTTTAATTTTTTTATATATTTTGTTACCTTTTTGGCTGATTTGTTACCTTTTGTTTGTCAATTTTGTTACCTTCACCTAAAATCTTGTGGCAGCCCTGAGTGAAGGTTGCCTAATTTCTAGTAAAAAATTAAGTGATTTTTATCTTTTTTTATCAACAGTAATTATACATCATCGCTTTATTAAATATAATTAAAATAATGCTTTTCCAGCCACCTAGCGTTGATAAATGTAAGTTATTACATAATGCATCTATCCATCCACTCCAAGTAACAATTCTAGACATGTCGCAATTAGGGCATAGCAAACTTTTATTTTTTTGCACCCTAGAGTGAAGGCATGACAGGAACAACATTTGGCAACGCTTATAGCATTTATAGCCATTACACTAGCATTTAGAGCATTTATAGGTTGCCCTAGTAAGAAGATATCCTCAAACAACCGCAATAACCGCACTGATAAATGCAGTTGCGGAGCTGAGAATATGTTCGGTTGTGGTTGCGGACAACCGTTACATCACTAATATATATACATATATACACAATTATCATTTGTTCTGAAAATGAAGATGAATGAATGACTATGAATAGGTGTAATGTATAAATTTCCATAAATTCAAAGATATCATTTTCATCTTACCTTCATTTTCCCCTTCTGTTTGCATTTGTGGAAATATATCTTTATAAAATATGTTCAGTGGCTGTTCTGATGAAGTTCTCACGTAAAAAAAACTTGAAGAATCCAAATTATGGATGAAAATCTGCGTAAAACTGTAATTGTGAACTGTGAGATAATCCTGAAAAACATAAAAATGAAGCGCTGTTAAATTCAACAATTTTTTAACATCGTTTATTTGAATTACTTAAAAACATTCCCCAATTGTGTCCTTACTGAAATTACAAGATTTCAGTAAGTGACTTCTTACATTTATGCCTTATTTGACGTCTGACCAATTAGTACTTCACTTATAATTAGTTTTTACCATTAAAACTAAGCCATCTACGTTCTTTCTGACGGGGACATACAATTATCCGAGTTTTGGTTTAAAAACTTACTAAAGACGTAGATTTATTTGATGATAATTCCAATAAAGAGTATACTGCAAGTACTTGTACCCCTTCCTACTGTGGACCTGAGCTCCACCTGCGCCATCTGTTGACGCTCGTCGAAATTGTTCTTACAACATTACGTTGCGTATACTCAATGACCTTTACTTTTGACTGTAAGGAACATTCTCTTTACTGGTGTGTTTTTTCCATAAACGGAATAATTGCATAAACCAAAATTAATCTTAAATTAATAATTAATAATTTAATTATTTTTGTCACTTAATTTTTCTTTTTCTTTCTTTCAAATTTTTATTTGAATTTACAAATAAAATTTTTGTTTTTTGTTGAGGAGAAAAGTGTCCATTTTGTTTTAATCGTGTTCCATGTCAGTGAAGTATCAACGCAGAATATCCTTTTCTCCACTTTTTTGTGTTAATCCTAAATTTAAAAAGTTAATTCATTTTGTTAAATTAAGAAAATTTATCCATCCAACTTACCTTTTCGCCGTAATTGGAAAGGTTCAGCTGGAGATTGTAGTCTTCACATCGTGAAAGGTTTTTACTCTTATTAATGCCGTTGTATTCATGATTCAAATACAGATTTGTTTTATCGATTGCTTTTGCACTATTTTCATAGTTCTCTCTACAAATGATGTAGAATTTCCTGCCGAGAGTCATTCCGGCTTCGAAGTTTACATAGGACATTAAATATACCCTCGACATGTTTTTGTGTAGTATTAAAGGAATTTTGTAATATGTTGGATATCTTGAAATGTGGTAATATTTGTAGTCTGGAAAGATTTGCAAAATTATTTTCATTAGTTTATATATTTAATTAAACATACATAAAAATTCACACACACACACACACGCACACACATATATATATATATATATATATATATATATATAGAGAGAGAGAGAGAGAGAGAGAGAGAGAGAGAGAGAGAGAGAGAGAGAGAGAGAGGATGTCCCAAAATTAATATACCAAAACCAAATATTATTTGCAGTTTTACTTTTACAGGTACCAGAAAAATTTAAAAAACATTATGATTAAAGAGGTTTGGAATTTTCTTAACAGCTGTTTACATTCACATTAATTCTCAATTTTCGTGATGAGTTCACATTCCATATTTCAAGCAAAGTAAACCGCCATAACTTTAGGATTTGGGGTGAACACAACCCACATGAAATCTATGAACATGAGAATGATTCCCTTAAAGTAAATGTCTGGTGTCTTTTGTCATGTTCTCATATCTATGAAACTTATTTTTTGATACAAACTGTATCGGGCACTTCTTATTTCAAGATGCTACAGAAGTTCTAGGCTGACCATATTTCCTTGAGACAAAAACGGGACATTGGGATGGCAAAAAAGGGACGGGGTTATGTAATATTCTGTTTTCATGAAAAAGTAAGTACATAAACCGGGACAAAATTGACATTTTTATTAAAACGACGGGACGGCCAGGAAATATAAAACAAACGGTACTGTCCCGTTCAAAACGGTACGTATGGTCAGCCTATACAGAACCTCTCTGCTTGTTACAAAGAAGAACCTTCCAACAAAATGGAGCACCACCACATTTTGTTCGAAACGTTCGAACATTTTTCTAACGAAACATTTCCAGGCCGTTGGATTGGTAAGGGAGGACCTACAATATGGCCTGTTCGCTCCCCCGATTTATCTCCTTTGAACTCTCTGTGGGACTATCTATCTTTGACTATCTATCTTTGAATTATCTGTGGGACATTTTGAAAACAAAAGTCTACCATAACAAACGAAGGGATCTTTAGAAACTAAAATATCCCTAAGTCAGTTTTCTCATTGTATCAGTTGCTCGGAGACACTATTACCGGACCCCTATCCCTAAAGCTGTGTTGAAAAATGTGTTTTCAGAATTTGAACACGGAATAACTAATTATAGCTAATGATGGAAAACATGTACAAGTTTAGTAACTGAATTAAATAAAACTTATAACAATTCAGAATACAATGTCAATTGGATTTTGCTGCTATCTGAACTAATAAACATAGAGGATGATCCGTTTGGGTATGGATAAAATAAAAACGCTGCGAAAATCTACCGAGAAGTGATACAACCCTCATCTGTTGCACGTGTGGTCATAAAATGTGGGAGTTTGAAATAGGCCATGCCATCCGCTGCCAGACGTACGAGCGCCATCTGCTGTCAGACTTATGAGACATATGCCAGTTTCGAAGATAGCGGCGAATGCACAACAACGTGCGAAGTGTGTCATTTGGTTTGCTAAGTTTGAGAGTGTGACAGCGATACAGCGTGAGTTTCGCCGTGTGTATGGCGTTCGAAAAGCTCCTAAATACGACTCCATAGTGCAGTGGTACCGCACATTTGAAATAAATGGGGTCTATCACTAAACCACATGCAGGTGGTCGTAAGAATTAGCCTCTCGTTATGACCTCTGTCGTGTCCGGACTCCGGAAGGGAGGTCATGTTGAAGACTAATTAGGTTTGTCACAATCTACCATCTTTGTGGGCATTGTTTGCCAAATATTAAACTATACAATGTTACTGTTTCCATTTCACATCAATTTTATTTTATCCATACCCAAACGGATCACCCTGTATAATTAAAAAAAATTTTGGTATATTCATTTTGAGTCAGCCTGTAATGTATATGTAAACACTAAACAACTGTTAAGAAATTTCAAAACTTCCTTGATCACATAGTTTTTTAATTTTTTCGATAACTGTAAAACTAAAACGTAAATAGCAGTTGTTTTGGGTATATTCACTTTGGGACACCATATTATAATGGAACTTCTACAATCTGCCACTCGACTAATCGCAAAACCGCAAATATTTTCACATTTATGAACTCGTACAACGGACTAACTACGTACCATGCTGTGTGTCACTTTTATTGTTTCTTTTTTAAATATAAACATAGTGTGTTGTGATCATCATGGATCCTAAGCGCGTTTTATTTAGCGTGGAAATCTTCCAAACTGAAAAAATGCGAACGGAAAACGTTGAAAGGCTCAAAGACCCCTTGTGGATAGTTTTACGTATTATTATTGTTGTTTTTAATACAACTGCTTATTTAAAATTGATTATTCCTCATTTAAATTTATTACGATCAATAGGTGTTCTATGCTACATGGGTCTTGGGTTGGGGAACCTCAGGTATCCACCAAAATCAGCTATGGCCAGGAACGAACATACACGGACACTAGAGGTTCCTCTCTCTCTCTCTCTCTCTCTCTCTCTCTCTCTTTCGGAACAAGGAGATTGTGCTCTCACTGTACAATTCCCTTGTTCGGCCGCACCTGGAGTATGCTGTGCAGTTCTGGTCGCCCACCCTCAGGAAAGATATTGAGAGGCTGGAGCGAGTGCAGGCGAGGGCCACAAAGTTAATCCCTTCCGTTAGGCATATGGGCTACAATCGACGGTTACGCGCCCTGAACTTGTTTTCGCTTGAAACTCGGAGGCTGCGCGGTCAACTGATCGAGGTTTTCAAGCTCTTACGCGGGTTCAACGATGTCGATTTTAGAAGTATGTTTAGTTTAAATGATAACCCAACTCGCAACAATGGTTGGAAGTTGGATTTGAAACGGTTTAGGACTAGTGTGTGTGTGAATTACTTTACGTATAAGATCTGTGACACATGGAACAGGTTACCTTCGGAAGTTGAGAACAGTTCCTCTGTGGATCAGTTCAAGAAAAGGTTAGACCAAATTTTGCACTATTTGAGTGTGTAGAAAATTTTCCGTGGCACCCGTTGCCATTGGTACCTCCTCGGTATGGGCCGCAAGGCCTTTTGAGGTACTTCTTTTCCTTGTAACTCCTTGTAACTCTCTCTCTCTCTCTCTCTCTCTCTCTCTCTCTCTCTCTCCTCTCTCCTCTCTCTCTCTCTTATAAATGTTTTGTCTTGTAAACATCTTGCATCAACGTTCTTTTAAAGAATGAAAAGTGAAAACAAACCTTTGTTACAGTTTATGACGGAAAACAATCCGGAGACGTTGAGTTTCATTGTTCTTTTAACGTCAATCGGAGTGCAAAGCCAAACATTATCATCATCTTTGATTATCAAGTTGAAAAGGTCGCCATCACATTCCAAATACAATATATTCCATCCAAGTCTTAAATAGTCAGTCTTGAGAAACTTAGTGTTTTCCTCGGAGCTTAATGGATTTACCAGACTCTTGGTTGGGTTTGGTAAAATCACTTTCAAATCATTCAAATGAATTGTTAGATCTTCGGTAGTCTCTGACGTTCCCCAGTTGAAGGGCACAAAGAATGTTATTTTTAAACTACGGGCAGTATTCCATTCAGTACTCAACCTATATTTATTATATTTACACTCTGAAACATAAAATAAAAATCATTAAATTCACTGTATTACGAATGAGCAAATCTTTGCATCATTCATTTATTTCGCAAATAGAAAGAAATGAAGTTTACTCATATTTATCGGAGACTTCAAATGATAATTTGTAAATTATATTAATGAAACTCGAAAAACGTTTAAAATGAAAGTAGAAGCTTTACTTCAAGTTTTAATAGACTGAAAAATAGATTATTTTTTGTTCAACTAAACAATATTGATTGTAAATTGGGTAACATAATGGAATGACCATTTCCATATTGTAAACGTAGTTGGGTCTTAAAGGCCCGAAGGCATACTAGGTTATATAATTCCCTTCATTTTGGGTAGGGGGTTGTATATCCTACATGGGTCTAACTGGGTCCGTGCCAATACATTTAAACCTTAAGTAGGCTATAATTTTAATAAATTTGAATGGAAAAGAACAAAAATAAAGATAAATTCAATCCACAGTTGTGTATAGGATCGTATATGAACAGAATGTGTGAATGGTGTGTAAGTATAGAAGAATACAGCCATTTTAGGCCTGTGCATTTATAAAGTAAATTAACTTTCTGACATCTGTACTTACCTTGATCAATCTCAAAAGAGAAAATTCCAGAGAGGGAAATCGCAATTAAGAAGATGTAGAAAATTCCTTTGCAAACCATTTTAAATTTTCAAAAAGTTTCAGTTATTTACTCGGTAAATATTTATTTTGAAAACTAAATAAGTATTTAATCACAAACTGTTTCTGTGGGTATTTGTGCGCATTGTCTGCCAAATATTAAACCAAATATTCACCGATATCTTGTTCACTTTAAAAATGAACAAGACCGTTATGAATGAACACGACTGTGTTGCGTTGGACGAACTTTATTTGGCCTTTCAACCTATCACGTGAGGAGTGCCAGTAAAAACTACTTCTGAATTCTCAATTTCGTCTTGGTTTTGAAATAGTTAGATTACATTTATATCCGGTTCTGATGTTTGTTTGCTCTCTCTCTCTCTCTCTCTCTCTCTCTCTCTCTCTCTCTCTCTATATATATATATATATATATATATATATATATATATATATATTTATATATATATATGTAATTTCCTCTCTCTCTCATATATATATATACGTATGTAATTTCCTCTCTCTCTCTCATATATATATATATACGTATGTAATTTCCTCTCTTTCTCATACATATAATATATATTATATATATATATATATATATATATATATATATGTGTGTGTGTGTGTGTTTGTGTGTGTGTGTGTGTGTGTGTGTGTGTGTGTGTACTAATTATTAATAAGGACTGAAACGAAGAATTGGTTATCGACGCAATTTTTGTGTTTATTTATCAGTATATTATTTTACAAATAATGGTTATTTTTGTTATTTTGAAGTGTATATATATATATATATATATATATATATGCAATGATGTGCAAAAAGATTAGGAAACCTCATTTACTTTTGTACTTTTCGGATTTACTATAAAGTTAATTTAGGAACATTTCTTTAGATTAATCATTTTGAACTATATATCATTAAAAAGCCCACAAAATTTTCTTTCCAATGATATATAGTACAAAATGATTAACCTAAAGGAATATTTCTAAATTAACGTTACAGTAAATCCGAAAATTACAAAAGTAAATGAGGTGTCCTTACCTTTTTGCACAGCATGTGTATATATATTATATATATATTATATATATCTGGAATAGCAATACAACTGCAGAAAGTAACGTTACTGGAATGTTTCTGTAAAACTAGAATGACCCAAATATGGAAAACTCAAATACACTATTTGTAACTTAGGCATCGTTACCAGTTTTTATGCAGAAATGAATTGTTTGTTTAGAAACTTCTTTAATAACTTATCAGAGATATAACCCGGACAATTATTATTACAAAAGCGCTTTCTAAGAAAAACTATTTCATTATGGAAAACCTGATAATTTGAACATCAATTAAAAGCTCTTTAAATTAATGTAATAATTTAGCTAAGTTTGCATTGAATAACCTTTATTAGTACGAGTAATAAAATAAATACATTGGTTTTTACAATTTACAGTAACATAAATAATTGTGAAGCTGCACTATTTATTTTATTTAATTTGGCCCTTAAGCTTCAGGCTTCACTGGGCTCTTATTAAAAATAAAAGTTGTTATTAATTATTAATTAATAATAAACCATGAATAAGTATTATTAATAGTTAAGGTATGTATTAATTTTAACGATAATTTGTCACAAGCAAAGTTAAACAACTTTGTACCTGAGCTCTTAAAAGTAACCTTTCTATATAAAGACGTGGTAAAAGACGAAACACTCAGTAACAAGTACATCTACTCAACTTGTGAACTCTGGAACAATCTTCCTCAATCCATCTTTCCCCCTGTCTATGACTCCCAATCTTTCAAACGCAGAATGTCCAGGCATCTCGAAAACCCTGGACTTTGATTTTAGCTCTCTTCTTCTTCTTCTTCTTCATGGTGGGTGGGTGGGGGGGGGGGCCTTTTTGGGGGTTTTCACCCTTGAGCCCTCCTTCCTGCATAAAAAAAAACCACCCAGAAACGACAAAGAATCGTTTCTCTCCCCCTCGAACATACATTTAATATTAACATGCAGGGCCGTTTCCTGGCATAAGCAGACTAAGCGGCCGCTTAGTGCCCCGCTGCTACTAGGGGGCCCCTAGACAGGCTCCCAGGTCATAGCTCAGTGGGCAAGAATAGGAATATAGCTGAAATTATTATTAATATTATTGTTATTATTATTATTATTATTATTATTAGTGTCGTATTAATTAAAGTTTTTGTATGAGACAAATGTGATAAAACGGAGACAAGCGAAACGTTTTGGTCGTCATGTGTAAATAACTATTGTGAGATCTTATTTCTATATTATTTAAGTTTATTCTTACTATATGCTTATACTTTCCTAAATGCTTAATTTTTCTAGTATTGTAAAACAGTATTTCACTAATTTACTAATTATTAAGAGATTTTGTAACACTTTAAAACCTAGGATTATTTTCGTTATGTTTTCAAGTTTATTAATTCTTTTCTCATCTTTTTCAGATAATGTGAATTTTGTTGATTAAAACCTAAATGGTCTGATTATTTGAATGTATTTGATTAACGTTACAATTATAACAATTATTATTATTATTATTATTATTATTATTATTATTATTATTATCATTATTATCATGATTATTATTATTTAGCAGATTAGTTGTGGTTAACTAGATGTGACTTCGTGCATCTTGGAAAATGAAACGACATTATCCATCAGGAGCTGAAAAACGGAAAAAGAAGAAAATAGAGGAGGAGAAGCTTTCCAGTAGCACAGGTGAGATGTGCCACTTGTATATTCTTATGATTACAGTTCAGGCAACTAGGTTAGGTAGACCATCAAGCTAGGCAAGTGCTCAGGAATCGTGTAGAGTAAGCTAGTCTCTGTAATATTTATAATATTTCGAAATGTGAAATTTAATGGATCACATCACCTCAAATTCGTTCACACAGATCAATTACACTAGGCAACAAAGATTTTGTTACAGAAGACCAAATAGGTGCTCCTAGCTAATTTCGGTATGCTGATTTCAAATCTATAATTAGATTTTTTCTATCACGTCTAGATTTTGTGTAAAATGCAAATCACTTTTAGTAAAATTTTCTACCACGTCCAGATTTTGGTTTTAATCGGCTTAATGCCAGTAATATGAAACTTGCTTTTCAAGGTTAAAGCAATTTTTTTTGCCAACTATATACAAATTCGAACAATTTTGATAAATAAAATTTATCCCGAGTTGGCAACACTGAGTCAAGAGCATAGTAACGGGCAACGGCCCAACGGTCAGTCGCTACGTGACAGTCAAGCAGAACGGTTGTTGAAGCTCTCTGCTGATGAGCAAGTGACAGGTTGTGGTGACTTGTGTGTTTTTATAGCATTTGTTTTGTACTACGGTGTGTATTTCTTTTTATTTTGCACATCGTAATAATTACTTTCTACGTTTTTTCAGATATTGTATGGTAATTCAAAATGGCATCAAATAGACGTGCTTGTGTAAATCACCCAGACAACTTCTGCTTTGTCTGTGGACAATATACACCTAAGCCACAACGTAGAAACATAACAACAAAGATTAAACTTGCCTACAAGTGTTATTTTGACTGTAAGTTAGGAGACCAACAGAGGGACTGGGCACCACATTTGCTGTGCACAGTGCAATGCAATGTTAATAGCTTGGATGAATGGTAAAAGAAAAGCTATGCCGTTCTCAGTCCCCATGGTTTGGCGTGAGCCGAAAAATCACTTCAATGATTGTTATTTTTGTTTGACAAAGATTGCTGGTTTCACAAAGAAAAACAAATCAAAGATCACGTACCCAAACTGCGAATCAGCAATGAAACCAGTACCACATGATGAAACAAATCCACCACCAGTTCCACCAGCAACGATAACAGACAGCAGTTCATCTGAAGATTCTGCTAGTGATATAGAAACAGGGAAAGATGGCATATATGTTCCAGATGCAAATATTTCCCCACATTTGTTAAGTCAAGCGGAGTTAAATGACTTAGTGCGCGATTTGGAATTACCAAAAGAAAAGGCAGAGTTGCTTGGTTCAAGACTTCAAGAATTTAATCTTCTCCAACCAAACACCAAAGTTTCCCATTTCCGCCATCGCCATTTGCAGTTTTCATCATTTTACTTACAGGAAGAAAACGTTTGTTTCTGCCACGATATCAGTGGTCTGATGCAAGGGATTGGCTGTCGCTATGATCCAAAAGAATGGAGACTGTTCATTGACTCTAGTAAAGCTAGCCTTAAAGCTGTATTACTGCACAACGGCAATGAAAAACCTTCAATACCTGTAGCACATGCCACTGGCCTTAATGAGACTTATGAATCGATGAAACTGCTGCTAAGACTCATCAAATATAAAGACCACACATGGAATATTTGTGGCGACCTTAAAGTTGTATCATTACTTCTTGGGTTACAGTTGGGCTACACAAAGCATATGTGCTTTTTGTGTCTATGGAACAGCAGAGATGACAAGAACCACTACAAAAAACATGATTGGCCATCTAGAACTGAACATGTTGTTGGTAAATACAATGTGAAACACCCAGCACTTATTGACCCTCAGAAAGTACATCTTCCACCACTTCACATTAAACTTGGCCTTATGAAAAATTTCGTGAAGGGTATGGATCATCAAGGTAGTGGTTTCCAATATTTAAAGGATAAATTCAAAGGAATATTGACAGATGCTAAGCTAGAAGCTGGAGTTTTCACTGGACCACAGATCCGCAGTGTCATCCACGACTCATCGTTTCCATCTAACCTAAATGAGAATGAACTAGGAGCATGGACATCTTTCGTTGAAGTTGTCAAAAATTTTCTTGGAAACCACAAAGCTGAAAACCACCGTAAACTCGTAGAAAACATGCTTAAATCTTATGAAATAATGGGATGCAGAATGTCTTTGAAAATTCATTTTTACATTCTCATCTTGACTTCTTCCCGGCCAACCTTGGGGCTGTAAGTGACGAGCATGGTGAGCGCTTCCACCAACAGATCTCAGTTATGGAAAACAGATACCAAGGTAATTTCAACCCAAATATGATGGGAGATTATTGTTGGTTCCTGCAGAAGGAGAGCTCGTCATCCTACAAGCGACAAAGGAAGAGGACACACCAAAGTTTCACTTAAGAACAGGAATTTGCCTTTCAGTAGTAACAACAAAATACTAACGCGCTTTGGGTGGATGGTTGGGCGCAGGGGTGGTAACTCCGCCAGCGGAATTCCGCTGTCTGTCTTAAGCCAGAATAAAGGAGGAAAGACATCCCTGTTCACTAATTATTTAAGTATGCTTAACATAAAACGTGGCACGGAAAAGTAGCTTAGACGGCTTTCGTAATAGAAGCGGGTGAGAAAAAAAATGAAAAATAGGGGTTTTCGGTTACACAAAATCTGGACGTGATAGAGAAATTTTGATATCAGATCTGAAATCAGCATCAGCGCTTTAGTAGGAATCAGTAGTTCACGTGTCTGTAACAAAAAAAAAGTTGAAATTTGTTGCCTAGTGTTATCAAACAAGATAAGAAAGAGTATTTTAGCAAAAATTAACAGAATATGTAATGTTATGTTCTTCTCAGGAGCACTACTGAAATATTTGGAAAAGCCATCCTCAGCAAAGCCTGATGAGCATCATGAGCCAACAGCAGGACCATCCTTCATGCAACCTCAAACACCAGTAGAAGTAGAGTATGAGGACAACTGCCAGTCATACGGATCAAGCGTGGAGCAGATCTTGGTTCTTCTTGCTCAGTAGAAATGCCACACACAGGCATTTCTACTGAGCAAGAAGAACCAAGATCTGCTCCACCGCTTGATCCGTATGACTGGCCACTTGTCCTGTCAGATGCCTTGAAGACAGATCTGGTGTCTCGACGACCATTTCAAATCAGTCCACATTTCACATTCCCTAAAAGAGAGGACGGTAGAAGCGTTCATCACCATTACATGTACAGAACATTAATTAATGGGGAAAAAATAAAGCGAAGCTGGCTGATGTACTCTAGAAGGAATGATGCTCTTTATTGCTTCTGCTGCAAGTTGTTTTCAAGGAAGTCGTACAAACTAATTACGGATGGACTTTCAGACTGGATAAACGTTGGTTCGCTTCTGAAAGGCCATGAAAATAGTTCAGAACATGCAGATAACATGGCAACATGAAAGGATCTGGAACTGCGGCTAGAAACTGGGAGGACCATTGACCAAACTGGAATGTCATTAATGGAGGTAGAGCGAAGATGCTGGTGAAATGTTCTCACACGTCTTCTAAGTATAATCCAATCACTGGCAGAGAGAAACCTTGCTTTCAGGGGATCTTCCTCTACATTGTACAATCGAGACAATGGCAACTTCTTGAAGGAGGTTGAGCTGCTTGCCAAATTTGATCCAGTGATGAAACAACACATCAGCAGAGTCGAAAGTGGCCAATATAGTCATTCAAGTTACCTAGGAAACATCATTCAAAATGATCTCATTAGGTCCATTAGTGGGAAGATCTTGGATGGCATTGTTGCAGAAATAAAACAAGCTAAATCTTACTCACTCACTCAGAACTGTTAAAATGGGTGAAGTACCAGAAATAAAAGAATACTTCTTGGGCTTTCTTGAGGCTTCAGAAAGTACAGGCCTGGGTTTATCAGTTTTGATTCTGAAGAGACTAGATGAACTGAATATTCACTTTGATGATTGCAGAGGACAGTCATACGACAACGGAGCGAACATGAAGGGCAAGAACAAAGGTGTTTAGGCAAGGTTATTAGAGAAGAACTGTCGTGCACTCTATGTTCCATGTGGGGCTCACACTCTGAATCTTGTAGTAGCTGATGCAACTAAAGCTTCCACAGATGCCATCAGCTTCTTTGGCAACGTACAAAAATTGTACAACCTTTTTGCAGCAGCTACACAGGGATGGACAATCTTAAAGAAGCATGTGAACATAACACTCAAGTCTTGGAGTGAAACCAGGTGGGAGAGCCGGCTTAAGAGCATTGAGGCTATGCGATACCAGAGCCACAACATCAGAGAGGCCCTGTTGGAAGTCAGAAACAATGCCACAGATGCTATAGCCAGGACTGAAGCACAAGCACTTGCAGAGGAGGTAGGATCTTATCGCTTTCAGATTTGCACAGTAGTATGGTATGACATTCTTCACGCAGTTAACCATGTGAGCAAACTTCTGCAGTCTCCTACAATGCAGTTTGATGTGGCAGTCAACCTCCTCACAAAAACAAAAGACTCACTCACCAGCTACAGAAACACAGATTTTGTTGCAGCACAAGTCGTAGCTAGGGACATATGTGATAAGGAAATGAATGTGGAGGCTGTGCTGAAGGAGAAGAGGTTCACATCCACAAAAAAGCACTTTACTTACGAAGCTCCTGACGAACCATTTACAGAAGCCTTAAAGAGGCTGGAAGTCAAATTTTCCAATGTGGTGGTGGATTGTGCCATCGGGTCAATAAATGAGAGATTCAAAACATTAGATGATGTGAGGGACATATTTGGGATTCTCCTAAACTTCACCACAATGAACAAGGAAGACTTGTCCTGCAAGTGTGAAAAGCTCTCTAAGATACTGAGCTCTGGAGCGGACTCTGACATTGATGGAAGAGAACTGGCCCTCGAAATTAAGAACTTGCCGACTTTACCTTCACACAACATGACTGCATTGGAGCTTATCTCCTTCATTCATCAGAAACAACTGGAGGAACTATACCCCAATCTCTGGGTTGCACTATGAATTGCCTGCACTCTACCCGTGACAGTAGCGTCAGCCGAGAGGAGCTTCTCTAAGATGAAGCTAATCAAGAACTACCTCAGATCATCAATGGGGCAGGATCGCCTCAGTGGCCTTGGCATCATAAGCATCAACCAGGACGTTGGCAGGGAGATTTCATATGATGATGTTATTGATGATTTCGCCCAGAAAAAATCTAGGAGGCAAAAATTTTGAAGATACAAACTGTTCTGTATAACTGTTAGCTATTACACGATTGTATCGTAGAGTTAGTAATTGTTTGGTAGTTGATAATTGCATTATTTTTTTATACATAGTTCCGTGTCATTTATTCTAAATAATGTATAAGCTAATTTTCAGGAATTTCATGAAGAGTATTTTTTCTGTTTGTCTTCTGAAAGTACATATTTGTTGTTTTGGACATAAATGTTTCATTAAAATTGTTTCATAATTGTTTTTTATTAACAAAGCCATTTTTTGTATGTGTGTGCTGAGGTGATGTAGTAAGGCGTGAGTTGGTGGATGGAGGGGTGGGGCCTCAAATGGGTATACTGCTTAGGGCCCCCTAATGGCTAGAAACGGCCATGTTAACATGTTTGGTATTCAAATAGTTAAAAGCACATTAGCCCCCATTTTCAATCAGGACCATTTTCATTTAATCCATGTTATTATTTATTTAAGCGTAGTATCGATCAGTTGTTACGATTTTAATTAATTTCGTACATATCATATACACACATATATATACACATACATACATACATCTATATGGGCTACGTCGTGGCCGATGTCGTAACACCGCTTCTCAGAGATCAGCGAAGTTAAGCGACATTGGGTCTGGGTAGTAGTTGGATGGGAGACCGTCCTCCTCGCCCTAGCGACCCGTGGTTCGGATCCCACGTAAAGCTGTAGGTCCCCTCCGTCATATGACCTTAGATGTTGCGAAGGAGGTTAAACAACCCCTATAAAAAAAAAACATACATCTATACCCGCTATTCTTCGGCACGTTCATTTGCAATAGAAAGGATCAGTAGTTTGCTGTGCTTAAAATTGTAGGATTTACATTTTAGAATGTGTCTTTCAGAGCTTAAACATTGGGCGACTTCAGAATCCATTTTTTTTGTTTGTTTTCGAGGCAGTTTAAAGGTTTGCGTATGGTGAAGGATTTTTTTTAAATCTAAGTTAAATGATATTCAATATAATTTGAAATTAAAATTTACGTCATTTTTTTCAAAGTATAAAAATAGATTTCCACAGTTTGATTTCGTCAAAATTGAAATGAAACAATGAAAGTGTATTTTGGAGTTGATAATAAACTTGTCGTAAGCCCCCAATTTAAATTAAGATTGGTAAATATTTGATAAATTGGAGACATCTTTCACAAGCGCCATTGTTTTGAAATAACTCGATTATATTTGCAGTTTAGGAAGCTAATATTAAGTTTCAGGGACATTAGATTTTGGTCATCTGCCCATTTTATACTTCGAGCCATTCAAGATAACTCTTTGAACCTGTTGTCATGCTATTTGTTATCGCTCGCTCAGGAAAGAAACACGCACACAAATATATATATATTTTTTTCTGCTGGGTGTCGATTACGAAGGTTATATGATCTTTTTCGTGCCTTGTTCCAAATTTACCTCCCTACCGTGTTACAATTTAAATATATATTTTAAACTGGCGATAATTTGCGTAAAGTGTATTGCGTTTTCTTAAGTTTAATGAATTTCACTTTATATACGAGTGTGTACATATATATTATATATATATATACAGTATATACATTATAACTGCAAACGCGCAGTATAATTAACGTAAAGAACGACGCTTTGTATAGGAGAATTATCCGCGCAAGATGAGAGCGAAAGAACGAAACAATTGAAAAAAATGAGGTACCCACCCGGGAATCGAACCCGGGATCTTCCGATTGCCGGTCAGACATGATAACCACTACACCATAGGCCTCACCCAAACTATGCTCGTAATTCCTCTACATACGCGCAGAAACCAATGCCCCAAAGGGGCACCTCCAGCATGCCGTAACATTTATACATTATAACTGCAAACACGCAGTATAATTAACGTAAAGAACGACGCTTTGTATAGGAGACTTATCCGCGCAAGATGAGAGCGAAAGAACGAAACAATTGAAAAAATGAGGTACCCACCCGGGAGTCGAACCCGGGATCTTCCGATTGCCGGTCAGACATGATAACCACTACACCTAATTTTTTAAATTGTTTCGTTCTTTCGCTCTCATCTTGCGCGGATAAGTCTCCTATACAAAGCGTCGTTCTTTACGTTAATTATACTGCGTGTTTGCAGTTATAATGTATAAATGTTACGGCATGCGGGAGGTGCCCCTTTGGGGCATTGGTTTCTGCGCGTATGTAGAGGAATTACGAGCATTTGTTTGGGTGAGGCCTATGGTGTAGTGGTTATCATGTCTGACCGGCAATCGGAAGATCCCGGGTTCGATTCCCGGGTGGGTACCTCATTTTTTCAATTGTTTCGTTCTTTCGCTCTCATCTTGCGCGGATAAGTCTCCTATACAAAGCGTCGTTCTTTACGTTATATATATATATATATATATATATGAAAATTATTTCATGACAGTAACACGTGAATAATATTTATGATGAAAATAACCACGAAGGAAAAAGGAAACACAGAATGGTGCTCAAGCGCTTTCGTCTAATGACATCCTTAGAAACACTGAGGATGTCATTAGACGAAAGCGCTTGAGCACCATGCTGTTTCCTTTTTTCTTCGTGGTTGATTCATCATATATATATATATATATATAATACAAAAAAAAATAACTGCCAAGATCTGGTATTCAAGAATAACACGAACTTGATTGCTGATATAAAAGTGACCCCAACTATTATCCCAGACCACAGCATAAACGAGATATCAACAAATATGGGGACAACATTAAAAGACAACACACATATGGAAAGAAGAAGCAAATTTGGAGCTTTTAACTTAAACTCCAAGACCATAAATTGGGAAGAAATCAGATCACACATGGCCCAAATAGAGGGAAGAATACTCTTAGAGAATAACAACTGAGGAAATGCTGACAACCTTGGAAGAAAAGACGCTGAGAATTTTAGAAAAATATGCCCGAAAGCACAGCCGAAAGGAAAGAGGAGCTGGCTAGAGAGGCAAACGAAAAGAATATTCCTCAAAAGAAAGCGAGTAGCGGCGAAGTTAGCTAAGTGCGGAGACAACAATGCCAGGAAAGTAATACAAGAAAAACTGGAAAGTATCGATGGGGAAATACAAACCCTGATTAAGGGCCATACAGAAAGGAAAAAGGGAAAGGCGGTAGAAACAATAAAGGAAAATCCAGAATACTTCTATAACTATGCGAAAAGGAAAACAAAAACGCGCGCAGTATCGGGCCTTTCGGAAAGGAAATAATGAACTAACGGACAATCTAAAATAAATATCTGAAACATTGAGAGCCAGTATGAATCAATCTTCAGTACCCCAAAAAGTGACAGTGATATCTGACATAATGCATTCTTCGAAGGGAAATTGCAAGGAGATTGTATAACAGAATTTGATTTTACCCCAGAAGATGTAACGAGAGCTATAGGGCAAATGAAATCACATTCAGCTGTAGGTCCGAACAAATGGAACGCGCTATTGACTAAAAACTGTAAAAATGAAATAGTTACATCTTTATACTGGATATAGAGAAGATCCTTAGACACTGGGGAAATACCGAGCATCTTGAAAAGAGCAAACATTGTCCCTATATATAAAGGAGAGGACAGTGACGTCCCACCTCACCAACATATTTGAAAGAATAGTCAGAGAGAAAATCTATGACTTTTTGGAGACACTGAGAAGATTCAACGAAAATCAACACAGATTCCGATCAGGAAGATCATGCCTATCACAACTTATAGAGCACTATAACAATATCCTAGATGCACTTGAAGGCAATGAAAACTACGATGTCATATACAAGGATTTTGCTAAAGCTTTCGACAAATGTGATCATGGTATAATAACATATAAAATGAAATACATGGGAATAACAGGCAAAGTGGGAAAATGGATTTACAAATCCCTCAGAGAACGTCTACAGGTCGTCAAAATTCAAGGTATATCATCATCAGAATCAGAAGTACGCAGCTCAGTACCACAATGTACAGTACTGGCCCCACTCCTCTTCATTATCCTGCTAACAGACATAGACAGCGGAGTAAACAGCAACAGTATAGTAACATCCTTTGCGGGATGATACAAAGATCAGCAGAAAAATCAGCGATGCAAATGAAGTGGAGGCCTTGCAGAGGGACACGAACAAAATATACAAATGGTCAGAAGACAACAACATGACATTTAACACTGAGAAATTTCAGCTAAGATATGGTGAAATGAGGAATTAAACAG
Source organism: Bathynomus jamesi (assembly GCA_023014485.1). NCBI lineage: Eukaryota > Metazoa > Arthropoda > Malacostraca > Isopoda > Cirolanidae > Bathynomus > Bathynomus jamesi. The sequence goes on from JAJOZX010004497.1 coordinate 285,350, forward strand.
ACTGCATATTATGATCCAGATAGACAGGAAATTCGGAGAAGCACGAAAACGATCGATCTGGGGGTAATAATGACCGATGATGCGAAATTCGAAACACAAAATCAGATAGCGATAAATTAAGCAAAAAGAGTCGCGGGACAGGTACTAAGCACGTTCAAAGGGAGGGACAAGACAGTAATGATTCCCCTGATGAGAACACTGATCATACCAAAACTTGAATACTGCTCAGTTTTGACGTCCCCATTTAAAAAGGAAGAAATTAATAAACTAGAAGAAACGCAGAGACATTTCATAGCCAAGATTGATGGCTGCAAAGAACTCAACTACTGGGAAAGACAACGTAAACTAAAGCTCTACTCTCTGGAAAGAAGAGAAGTACACCATAATCTACGAGTACATGTGGAAAATGACCGAAAAACTGGTACTAAACCTCAAACTAAACCCAATTACCATCCAAACAACCCTGGAAAAAGGAAAGGCAGAATGTGTAGTGTTCCCAAATTAAAGGCCCGACAAGGGGGCCACCAGCTTGATCTTCGTATGAAAAGAGACCAACACACGGAACTTAAACGAGGTTAACGATATATATATATATATATATATATATATATATATATATATATATATATATATATATTGTGAGAGAGTGGACTGGGATACCATTTTTAAAACAGAAAACAGTAGGGATGTTGTACTTTTAATAGGAGAGATGATAAAAAATAGTGGTAAAATAATGCTTTTGGAAACCAAACAAGAATCAAAAAATCCAAAAGAGGGAAAAATGAACATTTCCGCTAAAAAAAAAAGAAAATACAGCAGTTACGAACTTAAAATGACGGAATGCAAAACAACAATGCTAAAAAATAATCACACAAAACCCTGCACGAACACTGATACGACTTGGAAGTTTGAAATGAAAGCACACACCCCACCCACACCACACACACACACACACACACACACATACATAATCTACCTTATCTTTAAATTTCTTTCCTTTCTTTCGACCTCTTTGCTTTGCTTTAAAATTTTCACTTGTCTTTAAATTTTCTTCTAGCTTTCAACCTTCCTTCTTAACAGACAGCGGCGTAGGGACCAGCCACTCTGTTGCTGTTTGGTGTCCTTTGTATTCCTAAATCGCCAAATTCTCACTACATTTTCGTCGATGGTCATCAAAGTGACATTAGCTCCTACATATGATGTCTTTCATTTTTTCAAATTTTTAATCACTAACGCTTTCATTAAGGTAAAGAAGGGTTCCATTAAAATGTTTAGAGAATACGCTTTTTCACCGGATATAATGATTATTTTTTTCAAATTTCAGTCGCATAAGGATTTTAATTAAAAAATCTCGAAATTAAATTACTACTACTTCGTGCCACCTCAGGACTTTACACACCCAGTTTTTTGTTTTATTTTATTTTAGGTTGGGTTAGGCTTGGTTAGATTAACCTAAATTAAGTCCTGAATAGGAACGAACGTAACATCTAGTAATATATATATATACAGTGTTGGGCACTAAAGCGTTAATCCGATAACAGTTAATTAACGAAGTTAACTTTTTTTAACGGACTATTAACGGAAGTTAATTTCCATTTATCGTTATCGGACCAGTTAACTTCCGATAACTCGATATTTAGTCTGTTAAAGTCCGTTAACACGTTAACTGCGAGGAGTCCAGCACCAGCAACCAGCACATTGTGTCATAGTCTTTAATAAATGTGCCTAAAATTTAATTTTACCTTTCAGTTCCCGCCATAATAATTCTCTGGTAAATTAAAATTTAGTTAATGGCTAGTGGTTACGAGGGTTTCAAAACATGTAATCAGTACATTTTTTATTAAAAATAAAAAAAAGTTATTAAGCAGAAAAGTTGCAAAACTTGATAAAAATACAGTTAAATACCTATTTATTGTTGGATTTTGCATAAATAAACATTTTCTATGGGTTTTAAAGCTTTTTTCCTTGATTTTTTTAAATGTTAGTAAAGAAATAGTTATCGTTAACGGATTATCGTTAACTTCCGTTAACTTTGTAGTAAAATTATCGGATTATCGTTATCGGAGTTAAAAATTAGGGTTAACGGATTATCGTTATCGAAGTTAAGTTTTTGGTTAACGGTGCCCATCACTGTATATATATATATATATATATATATATATATATATTAGTGATGTAGCGAAGCTGAAATTTTGCGAATCTGAAAATTGAGATTCGCGTGAATGCGGAGGCGAATGCTAATCTTGAATTATTTTAAAAATGTGGCTATTTTCTGAAATTTTACCAAGGGACGCTATACTATAAACCAAAATACAACGATTACTATTTTTATAACGAGAAAGTAAAACAAATACAAATGCTATTATTATTTGACAACTGTTTTTATACACAATATAATAAATTTCTTACATATTAATAATGTATAATTTCAATAAAATATTAAAGTACATAATTACAGTTTTACATATTTAAACCCAATAGTTGGCAAGTTAAATTTAAGAAAGAGCAATTTTTCTGCCTTATCTCCTCGCAAGCGGTTTCTTTTCTTGTCATAGATCAGGCCAGCACCACTGAATAGTTGTTCACTTGGGACGCTACTTGGAGGACATCCAAGGAATCTCTTAGCAAGTACACTTAAAAGCTTGTACTTTTCTTGGTTGTCTCTCCACCACGCTAAAGAGTTTTCATCTTGGGCGATTCTTTTCTCTTTATGGTATTCTTGAACAAATTTGATTGAATTTCTGCTGATTGCTTCTTCTGCTTCTTCGTCACTGTTTGAGGCGGCCAGTAGCGACGTCATGGACTCAATGGTTGAGGCAGCTTTTGAATTTGATGGTGAAGACACAGACGTGCTGGCGCGCATTCTCTTCTTCATTAGTTCTTCAGATTGTGCCTTAACCAGATCATCGCAAAGTTGCGCTATTTTTTCTTGGACACGCTTGATGACGGCAGTACTGGAGAACATCTTTGCTTTGTACTTGGGGTCTAAGTAAGTAGCCAAAGCATAGGAGTCATTGGTCTCGATTTCAGCAAATCATCTTTCTATTTCGTCGTACATAATTTCTCTCATTGTTCTGACTTCAGCATCATCTCTGTTTTCTGGTTTTAACACATTCTTTAATGAGGCTATCAGAGGAATGACGTCTGATATGGAAGATGCTGAGCTACTGAGTTTCTTCGTGATTTCGTCACGATAGTTGTTTTATTTTGGAATTCGCAGCGCTATATAAGCTTAGTGGGTCCTTCAACTGAACAGCTCTTTCCATCATGTGCAGAGTACTGTTCCATCTTGTGGCGACATCGTGAATCATTCCCAATTTCGGTAAATCCAAACGCGTTTGAATCTTCTTCAGTTCATCCTTTGCTGCAACGGAGTGGTTGAAATGTGTCTCAATTGAACGGGTTTTCACCAGCAAATTCTGAACATTTTCTTGAGCCGACAAGCCTGATTTTACAACGAGCTGTAGCTTGTGGGCAGTACAATCAATGTTGCTGACGCCTGACACATCCATCGCTTTCTTCATGTTTGCAGCGCCGTCACGCATCACCGCATTAACAGACGAATGAGGAATTTTCCATTTTTCGAGCATTTGGTCGAACTTTTCCGATATATATGCACCGGTGTGTCGTTCGTCCAAAGTTTCAGCGCTGAGCATCAAATTCGTCCTCTTGTATTCATTATCCACCCCATGGCAGGTCAGCGAAAGGAAGCTTACTCCAGCAGATGTGTCGGACCATGTATCAGTTGTAAAGGATACCAATGATTCCTTGATTTCGTCCACAATATCTTAAATCTTCCCAGTTACACCTTGGTACATGCTGTTGCATATTAGATCAGCGTAAAATTGTCGTTGATTGATCTTGTATTGCGGAGCAACTTCCGCCATAAGCCGCATGAAACCGACATCTTCTACGTGACTAAACGGTAAATCATCCATTACTAGCATTTCTGCGATGCGGTAGTCGTACGTCTTAGATTTTTGATTGTCATCACTCCAAGGCTTCAATATCTGGTAGCAGCTTTCAATTGTTTGAAATCCGAGATTTATCTGTCTAATGTCAGACTTCGTCTTTTGTAATGGCGTCGGTTCTTCTTTTTTCTTTGAATCTTCTTTAGCTTCGTTTTCAGCATCACTCAGTTCTTTAAATTCTTTTAGATGAATTGAATACAGACGATTTCTCATGTTTGATGTGGTTCCTCCCTTTCGAGAGTAGTTGCGTTGGCATAACAAGCACTTCGCAGTATCATTAGCGTTCTTTGAGAAGAATTTCCAAACTCTTGATTTTCTCATGATGAAGTTGAGAGCGATGGCGTGAAAACAACTGTAGTCGACGAAGTTAATATTTTGAATGTTTGTTTTTTCTGTTTAAGGTGCTTTCAACCCTGCTGGATTATTGACACCATTTTTTTTTTTTTTTTTGTGGAGAAAGGTGGTGAAAGAAAAGTAGTAGAAGTGTAAAAGGATTTGGTAAGCAATATTTTGAATAATGATACGACTGAAGATGTATTGCACTTATTGTGACAGAACGGACGGTAAAGTAAAAGCCTGCATGTCACGAGTCAGGTCGCTACAGAATTGCCAAATTTTCGTGAAAATTGTGTTTTTTTATTTTATTAAAATGCTTATAGCAAACAAAATTATTACATTTTTTTCAACGATTTTTTCACATATTTTCTCACTAGTACTTAAATTTATTCAGGAAAAAAATAATACCAATATCTGTTAAAATAAAAGAGATATGAGCATTATTATGGAAAATAAAGCACTTGAACAAAAAAATACTTCTGGTATTTACACATTAAAAACATTTCTAAATTGAATTTTGTAATAAACTTTATATTGTCTTAAAGCTAAAGAAATTTCCTCTGCGTCAGTATAAGTCTTATTATAGAAATATAATTTGATGAATATGGAAATGGCATTCAACTTTTTTCAACAAACACAGATTTCATTCTCGAAAGAGTATGGACTATGGACTATGGAATAATTATAACGGTGATTTCGACTTTGCAATGTCATATACAGTAAACTCTCGAAAATCAGAATGTCTAAAATCCGGACCACTTGAGAATTGAAAGTTCATAGTTAGACATAATAAAGCGACATGAGAGAAGTGAAAGTGCGAACTACATTGCAAGAGCGCTAGGCCTAAGTCAGTTTACCGTCTCAACCGTTTTTAAAAATGCTCCTGCACTGAAGGCCGCAGGCTGAAAATGTGTGTCCCGTTCTCCGCAATTCTCAGCTCTGCAAATTCGCATTAAAAAGATGCGAATGCGAATGCGAATCTAAAATTTTTGCGGAGGCTCCGCGGTTGCGAATGCGAATGCGAAGCTTCGCTACATCACTAATATATATATATATACAGGGTGGGCGGAAAGTAGCTCCCTATTTTGGATTGGTAAAAAAGTACGTATATTATCCATTTATTTCAGAAGAAATAATATGAAAAGGTAGGCATACATGGTAGGTTTTCTCTAAAATTCAATGTGGGCTCCAACTCTTTCCACCAGCTTCTGGAGCCGCCCAGGAATGGCGTCCACTGACTTTAGCAGGAACTCCGGCGGGATGGAGGACATGACTTCCCGAATTCGGTCCTCCAGTTCTTCCAATGTCCTCGGTTTGGTGCGGTAGACTTCTTCCTTTACCCACCCCCAAAGAAAGAAGTCGCACGGTGTCAAGTCGGGCTCCTGGCTGGCCATTGATGTGGACCACGACGACCCATCCAACGCCCAGGGAAGTGGGCATCCAGCCACTCACGGACAACAAGAGCGAAGTGTGGAGGGGCGCCACCTTGCATAAATATCAGATCGTCGATGTTCTCCCATGTGCTGACAACCGGCCAGACCTCGTTTCGCAACATAGCAAGGTACCGCTCAGCATTCATGGTGTTGCGCAGAAGGAACGGGCCCACAACCTGATCTGAGGTCATACCACACCACACCGTTACACTGAACCGATTCTGCCGTTTTTCAGCGGTAACCATGGGATCCTCTCCTGCCCAGTAGTGGCAATTGTGGCGGTTGACAAAGCCTCCGACGTGGAACACCGCCTCGTCGCTCCAGAGGATGTTGCGGAAGAGATGGGGCCAGTCTTCATGCCAAGCCAGCATGATTTCCCCGAACTCCATGCGAATGTCGCAGTCCTCGTCCGAGAGAGATTGGCAGTAATGCGGCTTCCACGCACGCCAGTTCAGCTCCTTCTTCAGCACAATTCGCACTGAGTAGCGGGAGAGTCCACTTTCCCGAGCTGCCTGGCGAGTTGACTTTCGTGGACTCCGTGCGAACATTTCCTGAACTGCCTGCACCGTCTCCTGGGCCCTGGATGTCGAAGGGCGACCACATCTTCGAACATCTGCCACAGACCCCGTGGTCATGAGCTTCGAGTGGCAGTTCTTGATTGTTTTCGGGTCCACTTGGGCACGTGGTCCGTGAATGGCCCGCCACCATCTTTGAACTCGAACGACAGATTGCCAAACTTCGTACCGTGCCGCCAACTGGGCACGCTCCTGCAGTGTTAAACGCTCAGCCATGTTACCCTTCAATCTGAAATGAAAAAAAAAATGAACGTTACAATTGTACCACTTTAGAGAACACAAAGAGAACACTTTAGAGAAAAAAAGATTAGCGTTACAATTGTACCACTTTAGAGAACACACCATAACAATATAACAATACAATCACAATTTATACATAATTTATATGTAATTTAAATTAGGGAGCTACTTTCCGCCCACCCTAGTATATATATATATATATATATATATATATATATTACTTGTCAACAGACGTGTTTTATCGAGTGTCCAGTGTTATCAATTGAATAAGTGGTTTTCGTTAAAGTGTTTTAAAAAAAAATAGTGTTCGGTGCATTCTTAACTAAATTACTTCGTGCTACTAATCATTCATTAACGAATATATTTCATTTATTGACGTTATTCAGTACTATATTATTTGATCAAACCAAGGCTACTACACGTGGCTTGCCTTGTTTGTTTTTCAAATCTATCAGAAAACGTGGTCATAAGGTTCATTTTTCCTTCCTTCGAGAGGTCAGGTAGAGTGTGGTCACACAACGTGTGAAAAAAAGGAAAAAACGTTGGGTCGAATCGCGGACAGATAAGTATTATAAATACTCTTCTTTTACAGATATTTTGTCGGTAGCTTAATTCTATATTCATTTAGTAGAAATTTGTGTTACAAGAATCTGTTTCTGTGTTTCAAGAACGCGGTAGACCTACGTTGTAATTTATTAATTTCCAAACGCTCGGTTTTTTTTTTTTGGTTTTTTTTTTTTAACTAATTAAAAGCATGGCATCCCTGTCAAGTACTTGCAGTCGCAGTGAAGTGAAATTTGCCGCTTACGCGTTTACAATGGCTAATAATAATGAACAATTAGTTTGCAGGTGGTGCTCAAGCATGGAAGTGCTGAGGAACGAGTTAGAACGTGAGAAGGGGGCCAGAGTAAGGCTTGAAGAAAGCATGATGCTCCTGACGGCAAAATTAGAATCCATTGAGACTCCAGTTACGACCCCTCCTCCCTCAGTTTCTACTAATAATATAAATAGTATTAATAGCCCTCGCTCTTCCCCTAGTTCCCAACCCTTCGTTCGAGTGCGTAATGGAGCTCCATTGAGAAAACCAAAGACATCTCTACCAGTAATAACAAACAATAAGTTTTCTGTTTTAGGTTTCGATGATGCTGATGAACCGGAAAAACGACTCGTTGTCGATTCCATTGTTCGAGGGCAGCTCGAGGAATTCTGTGGGAGAAATCCTCGTCGTAGGCGCCGTTACTGCTACCCTGATGCAAGGGTGGAGAATATAACTAATAGTGTTGACAAATTTACAGACGGTGTCTCCGAGGATACAACGTATGTTATTCATGACGGTACTAATAACGTTTTAAATTCTAGAGCGGAAGAACTGCTGGCTAGGTACAGGGACTTAGTAGAGCGATTAAAGGAAAAAACTAATAAGATTGTTTTAACAGGTATACTTCCTCCAATTATCCAACGTAACGATTTCTACAGCAAGGCGACCTATATTAACAATAACCTAAAGTCTCTTCGCCAACAGGAAGGAGTGCATTTTGCGAATTTTTGGAACAGTTTCTACGGCAGGAGAGACTTGTTCCTCGGAGATGGACTTCATCTTAATGACGTTGGAGCTGCGCGTTTAGGAAGACTATTTCATAATACTGTCTCTTCTTTTCAGGCTGCCGTAACTCGAACGGTCCCAGCGTAAATTCCACAAATTTCCCCTGCGCTCGCGAAGGTGTCGCAATTACAAACAATTTGAAGGTTCTATCCTTAAATGCTCGTAGCTACGAAATAAAATAAACGAATTTTTTTCTTTAATTGCTTGTAAAGACTATGATTTAATTGTGATAAATGAATCGTGGCTTAGCAATGAAACACGTGACTTTGTAGGGGAGTATCAAATTAAAGGTTATAGACTTTTTGTTAAAAACAGAATAGGTAGGCGAGGAGGCGGTGTTATGTTATATATCAAAGATAATATTGCGAACGTTATAGAAGTAAAGCACACAATTCCAGAACCGATAGATTCGACTATAGCAGAACTTAAATTGAACGATTTCAAACTTCTTCTTGCGGTTATATATAGGCCCCCTAATCAAACAGCTGATACGGCCGAAGCGTTATATCGTGAACTAAAGAGAATAATCGGTAGTGAGTAGGCTTTAGTTATGGGTGACTTTAATTGCGCCAACGTGAATTACGATACAATGCAGGGAGACGCGGAAGGTAATCGTTTACTTAATTTCCTCGAGGTTAACTTTCTTATTCAAAAGGTTGGGGAACCTACGAGGTTCGACAGTATTTTAGATTTAGTAATAACTACGGATGATAGGCTAATTACTGATCTTCAAGTAATAGAACCGTTAAGCAATAGCGATCACAATATGGTAGAGTTTGTCCTCTCAGTAAGTCACTCAAAACCAGCTAACTCGACTAAAATTCCTAACTCCCAGTACGCAGACTTTAGTAAATTTTGAAATAAATTGTCACACGTCAATCGGGAAAACGTAATGGAGAACTCCAACGCAAAACTAATGTGGAAATCGTTCGAAACAGTATTTAAGACTATAAATGAGGAATGTGTACCGTACAAAATTAAGCTTGCGAAAGTAAACAACAAGCCTTTGTAGTTTACTTCTAGAGTAGGAGACATTATAAAGAATAGAGAAAGGGCTTATAGGCTACATAAGTGCGATAAAGACAATTTGTGGTTACGAAACAATTACATATTTCTAAGGCGTGAAGCGAAAAGTGTAATAAAAAAGGCCAAGCGCGAATTTGAAATCTCCATAGCTCGTGACGGTAAAGAAAACCGCAAGCGATTCTTTCAATACGTCAACAATAGAAATCCAGTAAAAAGTGTCTTGGGGTCGTTGAAAAATGTTAACGGAGATCTAGTTTCTGAAAACAAGGAAATGGCTACCTTGCTAAACGATTTTTTTACGTCAGTTTTTACTATAGAAGATGTAACGAATATCCCTACGGTCATAGACATAATACCTTTTGATAATGGTAATATTTTGGATAATATTGTCGTTAGTGAAGGGGAAGTAATGCGCTATATTGATAGAATGAGAACGCGTAAATCACCGGGGCCGGATTCCATATATCCCATACAACTAAAAGAATTAAAAGATAGCATTTTTGTGCCGCTAACAAAGATTTTTAATGTGTCTATTTCTGAGGGGTGCGTACCAGATAATTTCAAGTTAGCAAACGTAACACCTGTCTTTAAGAAAGGCGATAAAGGTGCGGCGGGAAATTATAGGCCAATCAGTTTAACGTCTGTTGTAGGTAAGCGACTGGAATCAATAATTAGGGATCTATAGTCGAACACTTAGAATTGCATAAACTAGTTAGAAATACGCAGTACGGTTTTAGGCGAAACAAATCTTGCTTAACTAATCTTTTAGAATTTTTCCAAAGCGTGGTTGACGTTTACGACAGTCATCGGGCGGTTGATGTAGTGTATTTAGATTTTCAAAGTGTTTGACATCGTGCCGCACAAAACTCATTGAAAAAAACTAAGGCTCATGGAATCAGGGGTGTAGTAATAAATTGGATAGAAGAATGGTTGCGAGGTAGGAAACAGAGGGTGGTCGTTGATGGAGCGGAGTCGTATTGGGCTAATGTAGCTAGTGGCGTTCCTCAGGGTACTGTATTGGGCCCCTTGCTTTTTCTTATATATATTAACGATTTAGGTGTCGGCCTAGTCAGTACAGTTTCAAAGTTTGCGGATGACACGAAGCTGGGTGGTAGGGCGATTAATGACGAAGATAGAGGTAAAATCCAGAAAGATCTGAATAAAATCGTTGATTGGTCAGTCACATGGCAAATGAGATTTAACGTGGATAAGTGCAAAATTTTGCATATAGGTTCGCGTATCGGTAATTTTGCGTATAGTATGTCAGGGAAAGAGTTAACAAGCGTAGAGCAGGAAAAAGATTTAGGAGTTATAGTCATTGGTGATTTAAAAGTAGCGAAACAAAGTACAGCAGCGGTCAATAAGGCGAACAAAGTGTTAGGTTTTATAGCTCAGAATTTTAAGTACAAATTGCGCGATATTATAGTTCCTCTTTATAAATCATTAGTTGGACCCCATTTGGAGTACGCAGTCCAGTTTTGGAAGCGCAAAGATATAGGCAAAATCGAAAGAGTTCAAAGACGAGCAACTAAGATGATTCCGTCGCTTAGGTCAAAGTCGTACGAGGATAGGCTTAAGGAGTTAAAATTGACTACACTCGAGACTCGGAGGCCAAGGGGTGATCTAATCCAGGTTTTCAAAATTATGAATGGGTTCGATAACGTAGATAGAGATAGCTTTTTCGAAATATCTTAATATAATAGGACTAGAAATAACGGGTGTAAGTTGACAAGTAGAAGGTTCGAGACAACAGTTGCCAAAAACTTTTTTACGCATAGAATAGTAAATAGCTGGAATAGTTTGCCGGTAGAAGTAATTAGTAGCACGTCTATAAACATGTTTAAAAATCGATTAGACGCATATGTTGATAGATTGGGTATAGTTTAAGGTAGTAAAATTAAGGCTTTGTGGTGATAGATCCCACAGCTCAAGACAAGTGTTGTGAGATATAGGGAGGCAGCATCTTGGGTTAGGGGATACTCTCTGTCCTTACACACCTCATTTAAAGAGTTTCATCTGCCGAGCGGTGCCCCTCCATAGTACTGTGAGGTATTGTAAAACTCATGATCTTCACTTGCCGTACGAACACCTTTAAATGGGAGACCCAAAATGGGTGCACACACATTTCTACATTACTGTACAGTCTTTACAGCCACACCTACACTTTTCCTCCTAAGTATATATATTGTAATGTATATGGTTGTAAATTGTGACTTGGTTCGCAAGTGATATGGACTGTGACTTATTTTTGGTTGGCAAGGTACTGGTATTGATGGATACCGTAATGAAATTGACTGGATTCTTTGGATCTGATATATTTGCATGTCGGTTGTAAATAGATATAGAGTGTAACATATATGTGGATAGTCGTCTATTATGACTTGATCCTCTGGATCCAGAGATTCTATCTTTAGTTTTAAATTGATATAATTATTTAGTTTTGTAAAAATTAGTCGTTGCCGATGTACAGGCAGTTTTTACATAGTGGAGCCACCTCGATGGGCCGAAGTGGCCCTTTGTGTGCCCACTATAAAAATTTCTTATGTTCTTATGTTCTTGTGGTTCGGAACCCACGTAAAATTGTAGGTCCCCTTCGCCACCATGGAGGAAATGCACAATAAACAATTACGAACACAGTTAGGTAGACCAGCCATGAGTGGATCCTAGGGTCTTTGCTGGTCTGAAACATTATAACATTATAACAATATATATAATATATATATAATTATATATATATATAATATATATATATTATAATATATATAATATATATAATATGTATATATACTGGTCAAAAAAAGAAACGCAATTTTTGAGATTTATTAATAAACATGAGGACTCAGTATACAGTAAATGATTGTTTAACATAACAAACAGTCAATAACGCGTATGGCCACCCCTAGCCACAATGCAGGCTTGGAGTCTGGCCCTCATCGACCTCAACAGTCTGCAGGAAAGCAACAGGGATGGCCCTCCACTCTTCAATAATTGCATTGGTCAGTTCCCTGATGTTCTGCGGCTGATGCTGACGTCTGCGAACTCGCCGTTCAAGTTCATCCCATGCGTGCTCTATCGGTGACATGTCTGGGCTGAAGACTGGCCATGGTAAGGTCTGCACCTGTTGTCCCTGCAGGTACGCCTGCACTATCCTGGCTGCATGAGGTCTGGCATTGTCCTGTTGCAGGAGCACCAATTCTGGATGTTGCCTCATGAATGGAAGAACATGTGGGTGAAGAATCTCATCCCTGTACCGCTGGGCAGTCAGAGCGCCATCAACAACCACCAGCTCAGTTCTTGAAGCAAAGGCAATTCCTGCCCAAACCATGACACTTGGTCCTCCCCATCTGTCATGCTCCACTACTGCAGCATCTGAGTATCGCTCCCCTGGTCGTCTGTATACCCTGACACGGCCATCAGAATTGGACAGTCTGAAGCGAGACTCGTCAGAAAAGAGGACTTGGTTCCACATTCTTTGTGTCCAGTCACGGTGCTGATAGGCCCATTGCAGGCGTCGTTGCCTTCTTGCATCAGTGAGAAAAGGACCTCTGTAAGGCCTGCGGGATCGGAGTCCTGCATTACGGAGTCGGTTTCTGACGGTCTGGTCACTAATTCTGTTGTTGTGGATACCAGGTGTCTCTCTGGCTGTCTGACGAGCATTCCGCTGCCGATGACGCAGGTGCTGCAGTACAATGTGGCGATCCTGGCGTTGGGTCGTCACACGAGGTCGCCCACGTCTTGGCAGGTCCTGAACACTTCCTGTGGCATTGTACCGTCTAACAAGCCTAGAGATTGTGCTGGGATGCACATGCATTCGTTGTGCACAGTGGCGGTTCCTCATATGGGCAATATGGGCAGCCGCACAGGGCGGCATTTGTGGAGGGGCGGCATGAGCGCCTGCAAAAAAAATAAAAATAAAAATAAGAATAAATAAATAAAGAAATAAATAAAAATAAAATTGTGGGAGAGAAGTTTGGAGTGCTGACACATTTCCAAAATCTCACATTTGAGGAGCTGACAGAACAATGTGTGAACCTTAGTACTACACTACACTTTAAGGGACAATCTGACTTGGATGGCAGAGAGCTTGCACAGGAGCTGAAGAACTTGCCTGACTTGCCATCAAAGACCATATCCTTGCTTGAACTGCTGACATTTATCCATGAAAGGGAGCTCTCTGAAATATATCCAAATTTGTGGACTGCTCTCAGAATTGGTCTTACTCTTCCAGTCACTGTTGCTGAAGCAGAGAGGAGCTTTTCAAAGCTGAAGCTCATCAAATCCTACCTGAGGTCAACTATGTCACAGGAACGCCTTACCGGTCTGGCCATCATCAGTATAAATCATACAATTGCTGAGCAGATTTCATATGATGATTTAATTCATGACTTTGCATCAAGGAAGGTAAGAAGAGTCAGGCTTTAGATGGCAGTTGTGCTGTGGTGCAATTTATTTTGTTTCTTGTTCAAAGTGTAGCATAATAATTACCCTCTCTTAAGTGTCTTATTCTATTTATGTGATAGAGCATTTGTACAATTTAGAAATTTGATTCTCTAGTTTATTTATGGCAGTTGTGCAATTTAATTTGTATTTTTCCTGTTCATAGTATCATAATTACATTCTCTTAAGTGAGTTATTCTATTTACGTGATGAAGGATTTGTAAAATTCAGAAATTTGAGTCTTTGTTTTGGTTCTGAAGTTCCAACAATTAGTCCAATAAAAAGTTATTTTGTGAAAGAGTTATGTCTGTCCTTTATTTTGGGGGGATTCGAATGTGTGTGTGTTGGCGAACAGGGGGGGGGGCGCTGAAGGTGAGGTTCGCCCAGGGCGTCATGTAAGCTAGGACCGCCACTGGTTGTGCATCTTGGACAGCAGACATGCCTGCATCCAACATGCCCAAGGCACGACCTCTGTTGACCTCTGAGAGTCGTGGCATGCCTCAATCGCGGGAAAAAGTTTGGTTTTCTCAACGGGCAGTGTGTATTCTGTGAAGTCAAAGAAAAAATGCATGCCTTCATAAAGAATACATTCAATTTAATCTCTGTTTATTGTTTGTAACAAAATGGCGTCTTAGCCGGGATTAGTCAGGTTTAAAAACATGCACTAAGTGGCTTTAAAAGATTTGAACAAACATTTAACCATAATCTTGAAACTGTGATAATACCACTAACAACTTAAATTTTACACCAAATGCAAGCTAATTGCGTTTCTTTTTTGACCAGTATATATATATATATATATATATATATATATATATATATATATATATATTGTGACTTGGTCCGCAATTGATATGGACCGTGATTTATTTTTGGTTGGCAAGGTACTGTTACTGATGGATCCCGTAATGAAATTGACTGGATTCTTTGGATCTGATATATTTGCATGTCGGTTATAAATAGATATAGAGTGTAACATATTTGTGGACAGTAGTCCATTATGACTTGATCCTCTGGATCCAGAGATTCTATCTTTAGTTTTAAATTGATAATTAATTAGTTTTAAATTGATAATTATTTAGTTTTGTAAAAATTGGTTGTTGCCAATGTACAGGCAGTTTTTACATAGTGGAGCCGCTTCGATGGGCCGACGTGGCCCCTAGTGTGCCCACTATAAAAATTTCTTTTGTTCCTTGTGGTACGGAACCCACGTAAAATTTTAGGTCCCCTCCGCCATCACGGAAGACATGCACAATACACCATTACGAACACAGTTAGGTACACCAGCCATGAGTGGATCGTAGGGTCTTTGTTGGTCTGAAACATTATAACATTATTATAACAATATATTATATATATATATATATATATATATATATATATATATATATATTATATATATATATATTATAAATATATTATAATATATATATATATATATAATATATATAATATATATATATAATGACGAAGATAGAGGTAAAATCCAGAATGATCTGAATAAAATTGTTGATTGGTCATTCACATGGCAAATGAGATTTAACGTCGATAAGTGCAAAATTTTACATATAGGTTCGCGTATGCAAAAAACGTACAAAGACTGGTGTGCAGGTCATCTAAAGAAGTATAATGTTTCTCGTCAAGATAGTTTTGCAGACTCCTGAAGAGATAATAATCTGAAGGCGCAAGGTCTAGAGAATATGGAGGATGTGGAAGTTTTTCCCACCCAAGCTCCTCAATTTTTGCAGAAGTGATCCGAGCGGTATGAGGACGTGCGTTGTCGTGGTGGAACACGATTCCTTTCCGATTAACCAAAGAAGGTCTCTTTTCTTTTAGTGCAGTGTTCATTCGATCCAGTTGTTGATAGTAGACTTGAGCGGTGATTGTTTGATTGTGTGGTAAGGTTTCAAAGTGTATTACAGCACCTTTATCCCACCAAACACTAAGCAACACCTTCCGAGGGTGAAGATTTGGTTTTGGCTGTGGTGTCGCTGGTTCTCCGGCACAAACCCACTGTCGACGGCGCTTAACATTCTGGTACAGTATCCACTTTTCATCACCAGTCACTAAACGGTGCAAAAACGGATCTTGGAGTTCACGGGAATGAAGAGCTGTGCTAATGTTTACCCGCACCCTCAGATTGTCGACCGACAATTCATGTGGCACCCATTTTCCTAACTTAGGCACTTTCCCAAGTTGTTGCAGATGTCGATGGATGGTGGACGGGGATGAATTGAGTTTCTGGGCCAATTCTTCGGCAGTTGTTGAACAGTCTTCTTCAAGTGCGGCTAACAGCAGGTCATCATCAAACTCAGCAGGGCGTCCACAGCGTGCTGCATCTGTCAAACAGTAGTCACCATTCCTAAACTTTTGAAACCATCTTTGACATTTCCTCACATGCAGAATATCGTTGCCATAAACGTCCTGAATGTGTCGCGTTGCTTCAGTAGCACTATTCCCTTTTTTGAACTCGTAAAGCATTATATGCCTCATATGCTCTTCTGATACCGCCATGTTTATGAGGGGTTCACATAAAGCAAAACACACGTCTTCACTGGTCAAGGTCTGTAAAGTATGTAGCGAAACACGATGGATCTCCTGTTAGATATAACCTTCGGAAAATTTATGCTTAAACCGAGCAGGACTAGTTTAAACTTAATCTATCGTAAAAAACGACATTACTTATGGGATGAACTGATAGTTCCTCTTTATAAATCATTAGTTAGACCCCATTTGGAGTACGCGATCCAATTTTGGAATCCGCATATGCGCAAAGATATAGACAAAATCGAAAGAATTCAAAGACGAGCAACTAAGATGATTCCGTCGCTTAGGTCAAAGTCGTACGAGGATAGGCTTAAAGAGTTAAAATTGACTACACTCGAGACTAGGAGGCTAAAGGGTGATCTAATCCAGGTTTTCAAAATTATGAATGGGTTCGATAACGTAGATAGAGATAGCTTTTTCGAAATATCTCAATATAATAGGACTAGAAATAACGGGTGTAAGTTGACAAGTAGAAGGTTCGAGACAGCAGTTGCCAAAAACGTTTTTACGCATAGAATAGTTAGTAAATAGCTAGAATAGTTTGCCGGTAGAAGTAATTAGTAGCACGTCTATAAACATGTTTAAAAATCGATTAGACGCATATGTTGATAGATTGGGTATAGTTTAAGGTAATAAAATTAAGGGTGGATAAGATAGATTTTGATTCTCTTTTCATTAATGATCAATAACCAGACTAGAGGTCATAGTATGAAATTTTTTAAGCCAAGATGTAGAACAAATTTAAGAAAATAGTTTTACAAGTGTTGTGAGATATAGGGAGGCAGCATCTTGGGTTAGGGGATACTCTCTGTCCTTACACACCCCATTTAAAGAGATTCCTCTGCCGAGCGGTGTCCCCCATAGTACTGTGAGGTATTGAAAAACTCATGATCTTCACTTGCCCCACAAACACCTTTAAATGTGAGACCCATAATGGGTGCACACACATTTCTACATTACTGTGCAGTCTTTACAGCCACACCTACACTTTTCCTCCTAAGTATATATATTCTAATGTATATGGTTGTAAATTGTGACTTGGTCCGCAATTGATATGGACCGTGACCTATTTTTGGTTGGCATGGTATTGATGGATACCGTAATGAAATTGACTGGATTCTTTGGATCTGATATATATGCATGTCGGTTATAAATAGATATAGAGTGTAACATATTTGTGGATAGTAGTCTATTATGACTTGATCCTCTGGATCCAGAGATTCTATCTTTAGTTTTAAATTGATAATTATTTAGTTTTGTAAAAATTGGTTGTTGCCAATGTAAAGGCAGTTTTTACATAGTGGAGCCGCCTCGATGGGCCGATGTGGCCCCTAGTGTTCCCACTATAAAAATTTCTTATGTTCTTATGTTCCTTGTGGTTCGGAACCCACGTAAAATTGTAGGTCCCCTCCGCCACCACGGAGGACATGCACAATACACAATTACGAACACAGTTAGGTAGACCAGCCTTGAGTGGATCCTAGGGTCTTTGTTGGTCTGAAACATTATAACATTATAACATTATATATATATATATATATATTATATATATATATATATATATATATATATATATATATATATATATATATATGATCTTTTCCGTTTGACTGCCGCCGTTGAAACGTAAGAGGTGAGTGCCCCCAGCCTTCTTTACTTAGCCTTATAAGGCTAACTAACGAAAATATCACGACCTAACCTAACCAGTCGTTAGGTCAACTGTACGACCTTGACGATTGGTTAGGTTAGGTCGTGATATTTTTCTTAGTTAGCCTTATAAAGCTAACTAAAGAAGGCTGGAGGCCCTGATCTTCAGGTGATCCCCTTATTTTTCTGAGTACACGATTAAAACTTAAAATTAAGCTTGGATCTTGAAAGTAATTAAAATTGTTTATAAGAAACAAAATTTGAAGGGGAAATTAAGAAAAGCTTTTTTATAAAGTAACTTATTTTGTATCATCAAGACATTTCAGTTAAAATACAAAATACAAAAAGTTTAATTATGTTTCAATGGCGGCAGTCAAACGGAAATGATCCATATATATATATATATATATATATATATATATATATATATTATATATATATATATATATATATATATATTATATATATATAATATATACAGTGACGTTTAAAAGTCTGCGTCCACCACAGTTTTAGAGAATTTCCAGAAAATAATACAACTCTGAAGAAGTATGTCCGCTCTATTAAGGTATTTTCTTTTGCAAGAAATGAAAATGGTATTTCATATATTCTACTACATGTGTAAGTAATGTAGCTTTTATTTCATAAGAAAGGACACATTAATGAAAATTGGCCTGTTTGGTCCTGTTACGTTTTTTCTTTGCAGTATCATAACATCGATTTTAACCCAGTATTGATGACAGACCATAGCCAAATGTTATTAATCCTCAAAATAGTGTATTCATACAGTAATTTTAACAACTGGTCTGTTATAACTGATAAAACCAATTAGTCAGTGACATTGTAGCAATTTCATTAAAGAATAATTAATCATTTTCTCTATTCACTCTTTGCAGGTCGTAATTGAAATGTCAAAGGAACTAATTTTATCCCAGAGAGGACAAATAATTGCCCTTTCAAGAGAACGAATGGTCCAACGCCAGATCTTGGCAAAAATTAACGTTTCAAAAGGGGCCGTCCAAAGAACTATAAGCACATATAAAGAATCTGGATGGTGCTCTTCAAAGACAAGATCTGGCAGACCTAAAGTGACTACTGACTCTGAGGATCAGTGCGTGACAGAAAAGCCACAGCTACACAGATTTAGGCACAGTTGAATGAACAACGGGACTCTCCAATAAGTACGAGTACTATAAAAAGAAGATTCATAAAAGTTGGTCTCTATGGCAGAGTTGCTGCGTCCAAACCATTAGTGAGGAAACAAAATAAGGCTAAAAGATTGGAGTAGGCAAGAGAATACCGAAATTTTACTGTAGACGACTGGAAAAAAGTTCTTTTTACTCATGAATCAAAATTGGAACTTTTGAGGTCTCATAGGAGAGTTTATGTTAGACATAAAACCAACAAAAAACTGATAGATCCCTGCATAAAACATTCAGTAAAACATTGTGGAGGCAACATTCAAGTTTGGGGTTGTTTCAGTTATTCTGGAGTTGGAGATCTTCACAGAATCACTTACTCTCACAAAAGAGAAGTACCACTCCATGCTAGTGAGACACGCAATACCATCAGGATTGAGGCTTTGTGGTCAGGGATTCATTTCCCAGCAGGATAACGACCCAAAGCACACTTCTAACCTTTGCATGAACTATCTCAACAAGAAAAAAGATGAAGGTGTTCTACAAATTATGAAGTTTCCTCCACAAAGTCCTGATCTCACTCCAATAAAGCATTTTTGGGACCATTTGAAGAGTCTGAAAGCTAAAAAGAATATAACTTCTCTTGAATCTCTGTGGGAGAATGTAGTCGTAGTGTAGAAGAATGCTGGAACGGCATAGCACAAGATGTTATCCAGAAACTTGTCGAATCTATGCCTCACAGAGTGGAAGCTGTCATTAAAGCAAAAGGAGGTCATATCGATTATTAATAAGATTACGTAATTAAATCGTTAATTTCTTTACTAATTCCTAATAATTACATTTAGAAGCAAATAATGTAACAATAAAAAATCAAATTTTGTTGTAATTATCATATATATTTGTACAATTTACAATAAATTAAGTGATTATAAGGTGGACGCAAACTTTTGAACGCCACTGTGTCTGTGTGTGTGTATATATATATGTGTGTGTGTGTGTATATATATATATATATATATATATATATATATATATATATGTGTGTGTGTGTGTGTGTGTGTGTGTGTGTGTTGATAAGGGTTTAAACGAAAAAGTGGAATTTTTATCGATGCATTTCCTATGTTGCGACGGATATTTCTATTGATTAAAACATTTCCAAACTAATGTTACTTTTAGTAATATATATATATATATATATATATATATATATATATATATATATATATATATACACATTTAACTGCAATGACCGCGCAGTATATTAACGTATAGAAACGTACGTGGCTCCGTAGTGTAGTGGTTAGCACGTCTGACCGGCAATCGGAAGATCCTGGGTTCGATTCCCGGGCGGGTGCCTTATTTTTCATTTGTTTGTTATTTCTCTTCCTCGTGTGCAGAACACTCCTCTATACTTACGTCGTTTCTATACATATATATATATATATATATATGAAAAATGTTAACGGAGATCTAGTTTCTGAAAACAAGGAAATGGCTATCTTGCTAAACGAATTCTTTACGTCAGTTTTTACTATAGAAGAAGTAACGAATATCCCTACGGTCATAGACATAATACCCTTTGATAATGGTAATATTTTGAATAATATTGTGGTTAGTGAAGGGGAAGTAATGCGCTATATTGATAAAATGAAAACGCGTAAATCACCGGGTCCGGATTCCATATATCTCATACAACTAAAAGAATTAAAAGATAGCATTGTTGTGCCGCTAACAAAGATTTTTAATGCGTCTATTTCTGAGGGGTGCGTACCAGATAATTTCAAGTTAGCAAACGTAACACCTATCTTTAAGAAAGGCGATAAAGGTGCGGCAGGAAATTATAGGCCAATCAGTTTAACATCTGTTGTAGGTAAACTACTGGAATCAATAATTAGGGATCGTATAGTCGAACACTTAGAATTGCATAAACTAGTTAGAAATACGCAGCACGGTTTTAGGCGAAACAGTAATAAATTGGATAGAAGAGTGGTTGCGAGGTAGGAAACAGAGGGTGGTCGTTGATGGAGCGGAGTCGTGTTGGGCTAATGTAGCGAGTGGCATTCCTCAGGATTCTGTATTGGGCCCCTTGCTTTTTCTTATATATATTAACGATTTAGATGTCGGCCTAGTCAGTACAGTTTCCAAGTTCGCGGATGACAAGAAACTGGGTAGTAGGGCGATTAATGACGAAGATAGAGGTAAAATCCAGAATGATCTGAATAAAATCGTTGATTGGTCAGTCACATGACAAATGAGATTTAACGTCGATAAGTGCAAAATTTTACATATAGGGTCGCATAACGGTAATTTTGCGTATAGTATGTCAGGGAAAGAGTTGATAAGCGTAGAACAGGAAAAAGATTTAGGAGTTATAGTCACTGGTGATTTAAAAGTAGCGAAACAAAGTACAGCAGCGGTCAATAAAGCGAACAAAGTGTTAGGTTTTATAGCTCGGAATTTTTAGTACAAATTGCGCGATATTTTAGAGTTCCTCTTTATAAATCATTAGTTAGGCCCCATTTGGAGTACGCAATCCAATTTTGGAATCCGCACATGCGCAAAGATATAGACAAAATCGAAAGAGTTCAAAGACGAGCAACTAAGATGATTCCGTCGCTTAGGTCAAAGTCGTACGAGGATAGGCTTAAAGAATTAAAATTGACTACACTCGAGACTAGGAGGCTAAGGAGTGATCTAATCCAGGTTTTCAAAATTATGAATGGGTTCGATAACGTAGACAGAGATAGCTTTTTTGAAATATCTCAATATAATAGGACTAGAAATAACGGGTGTAAGTTGACAAGTAGAAGGTTCGAGACAGCAGTTGCCAAAAACTTTTTTACGCATAAAATAATAAATAGCTGGAATAGTTTGCCGGTAGAAGTAATTAGTAGCACGTCTATAAACATGTTTAAAAATCGATTAGACACATATGTTGATAGATTGGGTCTAGTTTAAGGTAGTAAAATTAAGGGTTGGATAAGATGGATTTTGATTCTCTTTTCATTAAAGATCACAATAGCCAGACTAGAGGTCATATTATGAAATAATTTAAGCCAAGATGTAGAACAAATTTAAGAAAACATAGTTTTACAAGTGTTGTGGGATATAGGGAGGCAGCATCTTGGGTTAGGGGATACTCTCTGTCCTTACACACCCCATTTAAAGAGATTCCTCTGCCGAACGGTGCCCCCCATAGTACTGTGAGGTATTGAAAAACTCATGATCTTCACTTGCCCCACAAACACCTTTAAATGGGAGACCCATAATGGGCGCACACACATTTCTACATTACTGTACAGTCTTTACAGCCACACCTACACTTTTCCTCCTAAGTATATATATTATAATGTATATGGTTGTAAATTGTGACTTGGTCCGCAATTGATATGGACCGTGACTTATTTTTGGTTGGCAAGGTACTGGTATTGATGGATACCGTAATGAAATTGACTGGATTCTTTGGATCTGATATATTTGCATGTCGGTTATAAATAGATATAGAGTGTAACATATTTTTTGATAGTAGTCTATTATGACTTGATCCCCTGGATCCAGAGATTCTATCTTTAGTTTTAATTGATAATTAATTAGTTTTAAATTGATAATTATTTAGTTTTGTAAAAATTGGTTGTTGCCAATGTACAGGCAGTTTTTATATGGTGGAGCCACCTCGATGGGCCGAAGTGGCCCCTAGTGTGCCCACTATAAAAATTTCATATGTTCTTATGTTCTTTGTGGTTCAGAACCCACGTAAAACTGTAGGTCCCCTCCGCCACCACGAAGGACATGCACAATACACAATTACGAACACAGTTAGGTAGATCAGCCATGAGTGGATCCTAGGGTCTTTGTTGGTCTGAAACATTATAACATGTGGTGTGTGTGTGTGTGTGTGTGTGTGTGTGTTGATAAAGATTGAAACGAAGGAGTTGGATATTTATCGATGCATTTCCTCTGTTGTGACAAACGTTTTATTAATAAAATTTTTCAAACTACCATTACTTTTAGCGATTATATATATATATATATATATATATAGGGACAGTAAGATCGATAAACAAAATAAAGCGAATGATTATTCATTTGTTAAAAATAGTGATCATACGAAAAATTGGACTAAACTGCTCACTTTTAACATTCTCATATTACAAAGAAGAAATTAGTCAGTTTGAAGAAGTTCAGAAAAATTTCACAGCCAAAAATCACTCGATTCAAAGAACAAAATTACAGAGAAATATTAAACACAAACGCACAAACAAGCAAACAAACAAACGATCTTTATTCAGTGAAAAAATTACAATATTAAATAATTATTCAAGCGAAACATCATATTAGCTTTATATTCAATTTTTTTTTATTTTGTGTCGATTATTTATCAAAGTCTTCTTATCTGAATATACTCGCTTGGAACCATGACAGCTTTACAAACAAAATCTTTGAAATTCATTTCAATTTTTTACAATTAAAAAAAAAATAAATAAATAAATAAAAATAATGGCAAATGGAATAAGATTGGATTGGGTTAATTTCTATCATTACGAACCCAAATTAAGATAAGCTTAAAAATTATAATAGAAAAATAAGAGAAACTGTGAAGAATAAATGAATATAATAAAAAAATAATAAATTTATTTCCTGTATTACAAATGAAAAATGAAATAATCTTAAAATAATAGAAATACAGATAAATGAGGCACATTTCCATTTCCATTTAATAGACATTTTTATAATAGAAACTTTTTAAATGTAATTTACGCCATTTACTTATGCAATTTACACACCCGATTTAAGACAATAAATAATACGTACATTATTGGTCTATATAATTTTAATGAAAAAAGGACTACATTTATTTTGGTTTATCAATATTTATAAGTGGTAAATACTGTGTATATACAGTATACTGTATACATACATACATACATACATACATACATACATAATATATATATATATATATATATATATATATATATATATATATATATATATATACCTTGTTAACCTTGTTTGGGTTCCGTGCGTCGGTCTTTCTTCACACGAAGGTCAAGCTGGTGGCCCCGCCTCTAGTCCTGGCTTGGTGGAGGGGCGAGTTGCTCTCTTGCGCTCTCCTTCGTACATAGCCAGGTACACCCGGCTCGTCTGGTACCGTCCTGAGCCAGGCATCTAGTCTTCTCTTGAAGACTTCAACTTTGACACCTGTAATGTTTCTGAGGTCCTTTGGAAGACTGGTTGAAAAGTCTTGGCCCCCTGACAACCAAGCTATTTTCCCTCAGAGTTGAGGAGGTCCCTTGTCGGGCCTTTAATTTGGGAACACTACACATTCTGCCTTTCCTATTTTCCAGCGTTGTTGGATGGCAATTGGGTTTTGTTTGAGGTTTGGTATCAGTTTTTCGATCATTTTCCATATGTAGATTATGGTATACCTCTCTCTTCTTCTTTCCAGGGAGTACAGATTTAGTTTGCGTTGTCTTTCCCAGTAGTTCAGTTCTTTGCAGCCATTAGTCTTGGCTGTGAAATGTCTCTGCATTTCTTCTAGTTTATTAATTTCTTCCTTTTTATATGGGGACGTCAAAACTGAGCAGTATTCAAGTTTTGGTATGATCAGTGTTCTCAGCAGGGGAATCATTACTGTCTTGTCCCTCCTTTTGAACGTTCTCAGTACCTGTCCCGCGACTCTTTTTCCTTTGTTTATTGCTATCTGATTTTGTGTCTTCACATTTTCCCACTTTGCCTGTTATTCCCATATGTTTCATTTTATGTGCTATTATACCATGATCGCATTTGTCAAAAGCTTTAGCAAAATCCGTGTATATGACATCATAGTTTTCATTGCCTTCAAGTGGATATTGTTATAACGCTCTATAAGTTGTGATAGGCATGATCTTCCTGATCGGAATCCGTGTTGATTTTCGTTGAATCTTTCCAATGTCTCCAAGAAGTCATAGATTTTCTCTGACTATTCTTTCAGAAATTTTGGTGAGGTGGGATGTCAATAACACTGGTCTATAGTTCTTTGCTTGAGATCTATCTCCTCCTTTATATATAGGGACGATCTTTGCTCTTTTCAAGATGCTCGGTATTTCCCCATTGTCTAGAGATCTTCTCCATATCTAGTACAAGGGTGTAGCTATTTCATTTTTACAGTTTTTAATTAATAGTGCGTTCCATTTGTCCGGACCTGCAGCTGAATGTGATTTCGTTTGTCCTATAGCTCTTGCTACATCTTCTGGGGTAAAATCAAATTCTCCTTGCAATTTCTCTTTGAAGAATGCATCCATGTCAGGTATCGCTTTGTCACTTTTTGGGGTACTGAATACCGATTCATACTGGGCTCTCAATGTTTCAGATATTTCTTTTAGATCGTCTGTTAGTTCATTATTTCCTTTTCTTAAGGGTCTGATAGTAGCGCGCGTTTTTGTTTTCCTTTTCGCATAGCTGTAGAAGTATTTTGGATTTTCCTTTATTACTTCTACCGCCTTTTCCTCTTCCCTCTCTGTATGGCCCTTTATCAGAGTTTGTATTTCCTAATCGATTCTCTCCAGTTTTTCTTGTATTTCTTTCCTGGCATTGTTGTCTCCGCAATTAGCTAACTTCGTCGCTACTCTCTTTCTTTTGAGGAATATTCTTCTCTTTTGCCTCTCTAGCCAGTTCCTCTTTCCTTTTGGCTGTGCTTTCAGAGTATATTTTTCGAAAATTCTCAGCGTTTTTTCTTCTAAGGTTATTAGCATTTCCTCAGTTGTTTTATTCTCGAAAACTGTTCTCCACTCTATTTGGGCCATGTGTGATCTGATTTCTTCCCAATTTATGGTCTTGGAGTTTGTTAAAAGCCCCAAATTTGCTTCTTCCTTCCGTATGTGTATTGTCTTTTAAAGTTATCACCATATTTGTTGACAACTCGATTATATTGTGGTCTGAGATAATAGTTGGAGTTATTTTTATATCAGCAATCAAGTTCGTGTTATTTGTGAATACCAGATCTAGGCAGTTATTTTTCCTGTATTTTCTGTTATTTCCTGTGTCAGCATAAACGCGTTTGTGAGAGGCATCAGCATTCTTGCTTGCTCCTGGTCCTCTCTTGTACCCCCTTATCTTGCTGTATAAATATATTTCTACCCACCTTTTTGTATTTTATAAATGGGAAATTAAAATCGCCACAGGGTATTATATTAGGGGATGGAGAGTTTACGGACTTTATTAGGGTTCTGATATCCTCAGTGGCATCCGAAAATTTTTAATTTGGAGAGTTTCGAGATCTATAGATGACTATCAGTACCACATTTAGTTTCTCTATTTTCACTGCAAGGGTTTCCACGAAACTTGGATTTACTTATTACCGTCTCTGTCATATGCCTTTCATGTATATAAATAGCATGACCACCTTTACGTCTCGCTGCTCTATCCGCTCTTAGTAAGTTGAATCCATCGATTTGCAATTCTTTCTTATCGATACAGTGTTCGCAGTTATCGCAGTTTCCTTGGCAGTCTTTAAGATGTGTTTCTGTGAGGCATGCGATGTCCACCCTTGTTTCGTCCATAAAACCTCTCAGGTCCGAAACTTTGTTCAGTGAATTGTTCGGTTTTATTCCTTGAATATTTGCCAGGACAATGTTTATGTTCTTTGTTTTGCATTGCCCCTTGTGCATTTTAAGTTCGTTGTCCTTTGATATCGCGTGTTTTATAGGTGTCTAATCTTCTTTTGAAGATGTCCACTGCAACACCCGACTTGTTCCTTAGGTCTTTTGGCAGCAACTTTTTGAAAAGGGTTGCGCTTGCGCGTGCGGCGCAACTATTTCAGCAGAGTTGCGGTTGCGGCTGCGGCGCTACAAAAATCGTTGCGCGTGCCCACCACTGCAGATATACGTTAAATGCAAAGGTGGGCAATTGCGCCGCAAAAAGTTGCGGCGCAACATTTTTGGTTGCGCTTGCGCTTGCGGCGCAACTTTTTGAAAAGGGTTGCGCTTGCGCGTGCGGCGCAACTATTTCAGCAGAGTTGCGGTTGCGGTTGCGGCGCTACAAAAGTCGTTGCGCGTGCCCACCACTGATATATACACACATGTGTGTGTGTGTATATATATATATATATATATATATATGCAAAGCTGGGCACAAACCGTTAATCCGTTAATTAACGAAGTTAACTTTTTCGTTAACGATTTAACTTTTAAGTTAACTTTGAAAATCATTATCGGACTAATTAACTTCCGTTACATTTAACTTCCGTTAACTCAAGTCCGTTAACCCAAAAAATTCATAAATAAACGTTTAAAAGTTTCTATTATTTTCAGTGCTGAGCAGGTGCGCAATTAATCTGCCACTGTTAATAGTGATGAACGAATTTCCATTTCCGCAGTGCAAAATCAGGCGATATATTTGTTTCCGTCGCCACAATTTGTGTCTTACCAAATATGGTAGTTATTTATGGCATTGGTTTGAGCAAAACATGGTCGACTGTAAAATCAGGCGGAAAGATTTGCCATTTGAGTTGAATGTTTCAACTTCTTTCAAGAAATATCACGAGCATTTTAAGGCACTTTCAATAATATATATGTAACAATTACAACAAATAACTACATTCGTTTCATTTGCAGTCTGTCTCTTGCGCAACATGTTTGTGCTAGTGAATATTTAAAAATAATCGTTGTCAAGTAAGTCATGTATATTTATAATATGTCTGTGAGTACCTTATTAGTAGTCTCCTTGATACATTTCAAGAACCATAAAACTGATCAGGTAAGATTTCAATTCTCATGTCACTTTGATGACATAAATTAAGTCAATTGATGTCTTACAATGATGAAAACTTTGATATGCTAATTTTCATGAAGGGCAACATGCATCTCATGGACAAAATGGAGAACGAGAAGAAGAGGGAAAATTAAATTATATATATTGTGTTTTTCATTTTTTTTATATAATAAAAGTTAACGTTAACGGTTTATCGGTAACTTCCGTTACATGTTTAACGAATTAACGGATTAACGGTTAACGAAGTTAACTTTTTGGTTAACGGATTAGCGGTTAACGAAGTTAACTTTTTGGTTAACGGTGCCCACCACTGTATATATGTGTGTGTGTGTGTGCGCACACACATATATATATATATATGTATATGTATTCCACGAACAAAGTTGTATACCTGAAAGGACTCATGCAAGAAGCCGGAGCAGACTTTGCATGCCTCACGTTAACTCATCTACAGGACCGCCAGGTGAACTGTGAAAATTGTGAGTCCTGTATTGACAAAAAAGAAATACAAATTGACAACTATAACATCCTCCGAGCCGACAGAACAGTGAGACATAAAGGAGGATGTGCTATTTACACACGCGAAAGACACATAGCAGAAATGGCTACAAGTACCTCAAACAACTACGTAGAATGTGTAGCAGCAAAAATTGAAAAATTAAATATGGTACTAATTGTAATGTACAGACCCCCAAACACGCCAACCTCAAAATTTTCAGATTCCATTACAGAGGTAAGAAACTTGGTAAAAGATCTACACTCTACAACCCCAAATATTTTTCTCTGTGGTGATTTTAATTTCCCATTCATGAAATATAAAAGGATAGGGAAAAATATATGTATACACCAGGACAAGAGGGGCACACGAGAAGACCAGGAGCAGGTAAAAATGCTACTAGCTTTAGCTGATGAATTTATGTTAACGCAAGAAATAACAGAAAACACAAGAAAAAACAACTGCCTAGATTTGGTATTCACAAACAACAGTAATCTAATTGATAATATAGAAATATCCCCAACTATGATATCAGACCACATCATCATTGAAATAACAACTAATATAAAGGCAACAGGAAAGGAAAGAACACGCACAACAGAAAGAAGCAAATTTGGAATTTTTAATTTTCACTCCAAAGCTATAAACTGGGAAGATGTGACATCCAGCATGGAAGTAATAGATTGGAAAACCATTTTTGAGGCCAAGACAACGGAGGAGATGCTAATGACGTTAGAAGAGAAGACGTTAGAGATTGTGGAAAAACATGTCCCAAAGATAAAACAAAGAGGAAAGAGAAGCAGGTTCGAAAGACAAAAGAGGGCATTGTTCAGAAAGAGAATTTAAAGAGTGACTGCAAAATGAAGTAATTGTAAAGATAACATCAGAAAAATATTAAATGATAAACTACAAAGTATCGATGTCGTCATACAGGAACTAATCGAGAAGCATACAGAAAAAGATGACGCTATAGAAGCGATAAAGGCTAACTCAAAGTACTTCTATAATTTCGCAAAAAGGAAGTCGAAAAACCATGCGACTATCGGACCTTTAAAAAAATGAGAACAGTGATTTATCTGATGATCTAACAGAAGTATCTGACCAAAAACTGCAAGAATGCAATCGCTGAGCCCCTATATTGGATATGGAGACGATCACTAGACACGGGAGAAATACCGGGCATCCTGAAGAGCGCGAGCATGATCCCAGGTATATAAAGGAGATCGATCCGAGGCCAAAAACTATAGGCCAGTGTCGCTTACATCTCATCTCACTAAAATAGTTGAAAGAATAGTTAGACAGAAAATCTATGACTTTTTGGAAACTCGGAAAAAAATTAAATGATAACCAACGTGGATTTCGATCAGGCAGATCATGCCTATAACAATTAATGGAACAGGGAACATCCTTAACCTTGAAAGAAAATAGTTTTGCTGTTAGAGGACCAAGACTGTTTAATCAGCTGCCCAAAGAACTAAGGAACGAGTGGTGTTGCGGTGGACATCTTCAAAAGATTAGACGCCTGGCTCAAAACAATCCCGATGAGCCGGGCGTACCTGGCTATGTGAGGTGGAGAGTACAAGAAACCAACTCACTACTTCACCAGGCCAACTCGAGAGGAGGGGCGACAAGCTTGACCTTCGTGAAACGAGGAATCATCGCACGGAACATTTGAAAGGTTGAAAGGTGTATATATATATATAGAATAATAACAATAATAAAGGTACCTCATGAGAAGGGAGAAAAGTGCTGCACTATGTTCAATTAAAAAATATTAAAATTAACAGAAGACTTAAGCGACTAAATTTTAATCTAAATTTACTGATAACAACGACAATTGTACGAAAATGAAATTGTAATGGCGTCTCCCAACGAATTTGAATGTATAAAATATTGCCCTTCTTACTTATTTGCTGAGAAAAACTGATTAATATAAAGTTCTCACCGATAGTTACAATACTTAAGTGGTGAAAAATATGAAAGAAATTAACATTTCATTGTTAATTGTAGTTAATGCTGTGAACAATGAATCATTACCACCATTTTAGCATAAAATGTTTAACATTACTTCACTCATTCATTGAACTCTGCAAACCTTATGCCTACTGATAGATAAATAGATAAATAAAAAAATATAAAAAATAGTGGTATTAGGATCATTGCTACCATATGTGGATGGGCTTGTTCCCTTTGTACGCTTCAATGAAACCATGCAAACGAGTAGGGATCACAATCTACCCCCGTGATTCCCAAACTATGGGTAAATTACCCCATTGGGGTTTAGTAATTTGGTACTCTGCAAGTACTTCTAAAGTACAGAAAGTGCATAAATAAACGACATGGCAACACTGGGACTGGCTTTACGCGAGGTACATACAGGTAGGGTGGGGTTCATTATGAAGGTATCCATGTGAAAATGGGGTAATGACTCAAAATGTTTGGGAACCACCGCTCTACCCATTTGCAGAATTTAAACCAAATTGCCAAATATTCCTATGAATCTCTACAGGGTGTCCCGTAAGTCTGGACCCATAGGGATTTATAATATAGCACGCATTGTGGAGGCGTGTCAAGAAATTTCTGCGACAGTGATTCAGAAAGTGCTGTCGCAGTGGAGATTGCGTCTTCAACTGTGTGCGCGACACAACGGCGGACACTTTGAACAGATTATGTAATAAATTTTTGGACTATTTTGTAATTTTATTATTTTTCCCTATGGGTCCAGACTTACGGGACACCCTGTATATAAAAATGAACAATCAATGTGTAAAATATTTATTATAAATTCAAATTACAAAATAAAAAATTTATAATATTGGAATAATTAAAATAAATATTTTAAAAAATTCCTTCAAATATAAAGTTTTCATAAGAAAATATGCAAGCTTTTCAAATAAAAATTAACAACTTATCTGGTGCGGAGAATCCCCTAGATAAAAACAATCCTTGACTTAGATGCACGAAGTATAGTTATGAAATTTTAGTTATCTCGGCGAGTGAACTACGAGAACATGATCGCTCTCACAGAATGCACGATGCGCAAATCAGTGTAATTAATTAAAACATTCACAGAGATATGTACATTGTACAGAATGTTGCGAGTTGATAGTCCTAATGTGGCAACACAAGAAAACTACAAAAGATTGTGATACTGAACAAATATCAAAATTGCCACTGCGAGATTAGTTATATTAAAAAATTCGATGCAATCTCTGCCCATCCAGCTAACAAATGCGAGTTGTAATCCCTCCGAGAGTATATATATATATATATATATATATATATATATATATATATATATATATATATATATATATATCACTTTCTTATACCATAGTTAACCTTATCTCATTACTTTAAAGTTTTGTCCAAATTATTTTCGAGAGGTCGCTCATAAGCAACAGAAGGCCCCAAAAAGTTCAGAAACTGAATACAGTACATAAAAGATATCATTATAGGACTTAA
Source organism: Bathynomus jamesi (assembly GCA_023014485.1). Classification (NCBI taxonomy): domain Eukaryota; kingdom Metazoa; phylum Arthropoda; class Malacostraca; order Isopoda; family Cirolanidae; genus Bathynomus; species Bathynomus jamesi. The sequence continues at coordinate 317,016 of JAJOZX010004497.1, forward strand.
TATTAATGAAATGAACTTTGCTGCTGTTTTTACATTATTAATTTCGAAATAAAATTTAAGTCTCTTTCACTCTTCCTCGCATTACAAACTACGCAATTCGAACTTCATGTCTATGGTCTAAACCACTTTCTTAACCGGGGTGCCGCAAAATTCCACGAATTACAAAAATAAGTAGTTAAACATTCAAGTTATTGAATATATGAAAATGACAAATGAAACAAAACATTCACGATTTATTGCGTCCATACGAAACCTGTACAGGCTGAATTTGAAGTTACGTGGTATAAAACTGGATGTCAAATATGGGAGACGAAAATTCCCCAAGGTACCGCGAATAATGGCAATAAGGTGCTTTGAGCCAGAGAAGATTGGGAACAACAACTAGTCTAAATAAATACAAAAAACTCCCCCACCCCTTGAACGAATTATTAAGATTCATTACAATTAAAGTGTTCCAGTCAGCATTCACTCCAGGAATAAAATACACATGTTCATCCTTCTTGCAAATCAGTTATGGACGCGTCTTCACATCGGCTGTTTTTTTTTTTTTAATTGCTTCTTACAGTTTACTTTGTTTTAACAAATTGAAGTCGCAAACTAAAATGATCGTTTTTCAAGTACCTGTTGAAAATTGCTTTCTAACAATTCTGCCTTAAAAACTAAATCCAGTCTTATAAAGAATAAGTGATTATTACTGTTATTCTAAGTTCTATATAGCGCAGTATTATTAAGAACAAGCCACCTTAGCATTATGGTCACACGTAGTTCGTATGAAAACAGGCATTCAAATTAAAGTTGTTGTTTTTTTTAACGAGACAGTTTTTTCAGTTCATATTTTTCTTCGTTTAAAATCAACGACCCCCCCCCCCCAAGGGCAAAACTGAATATTAATAAAGTTCTAATTTTTTTAATAATGTTTGCTTTATCTCAAGCAAAAACAAATGCCATACGACTAACATTTTGAAAATTTTACTCAACATTCCTTCGATTTTGCGCACGAGTGAGTTCAAACTATATTTGCCAAAGAAATCTTTTTAATTCATTCACTTCTAATAATTATAATGAATGAAAATACGAATGCAAAAGCCTGTATCTATTCTTCTGAAAATAGTAATTAGATAGTTCTCCAGCATATTACTTGAATAAGAAGCATCAACAGCGCGAGTGATTACGCCTCTGAACAACTATCAGTGATTATTGTAGAACATGAACGAATGAAATTGAGGAAGAGAAAGAGGGCAGCAAAAAAAAATATTTAAATAAGTCTAAAGAGATCGGTAAGGTAAACAAAATATACATACCATTACCAATCTCTCAAGAACACTATACAGAGACGGAAAAGATGCCAGAGCCCAAAGCACACAAAGTTCATGGGTTCCCAGAACTGGGACTTTGTCCATTAAAATAAACATTTTGCGATGTTCAATCAGCAATTATTATTTAAACTAATAAATTCAGTAAATTATTTCCTTTCAAAACTTTTGAGATTATATATTACTTATTATTACAATTGTGTTCCCACCAAGAGGGGTGAGCACAATGCTTACTGCGATACTAAAAAGTGACTCCTTAATAGAACTTAATTCGTGAAACACCTCAGATTTACATAAAATTAACTAATGAAAATGTATGATAGGCCTTAAAAATAAATTCAATATCGTATATGTAAACATAGCCAGAATATCTTCCGATCAAATTCCATTTTCATTCCTTAATACATAACAAAGATATAAATAACTTGAAGGGGTATCTAACAAAGCTAAACATATATCGTAAACGTAAATAATACCCGACAAAAGTTAATCAAATATTTATTAGAGGTCTAAACGTCTTGGTAGAAACATGAGTACCCTCTGCAAGACGATAAGTCTCTCTTTTTGCCAACACCTGACTACTGGCAGTTATTTTCCTGTCAAAACATTGACGCATATATTACGGCACGATTTTTTTTTTTTAGAAAAGTTTTTATTTTTCTTACTGTAAACTTAGCTACTACAAAAAGCTTCGTTATTAAAATATTTATTTGAACTTTAATATATATTAAAATGCTGTTGAAACAGGAATGACTTTTGTGTGTGTTATAACAGGTTGAACCTATTTGTATCAATCCGACTTCCCTCTCTTAACTTTATTTATATTCTTGTTTCTTTTATTCTTCTTATTCTTTTCCTACAGAAAGAAAGGATTAGATTAACATTAGTCTCCTTTACTCACTAAAATAGTGTTCAGTAAGTCTACTATTCAAGTACAAGATCACGCAACTTTTGCTAATTTAGTTGCCTACAGTATTTATGAGAGAGAGGTATTCAAATAACATGGTTTCGGATTTAAGGAGCAAAACCATTTTCCTTCCTCTGATTGACCAGTCTTTGGAAGAAGTGAAACTTGATCCCTGATTGGACAATTCATAATCTTTAACTCACATTCTAAATACATTTTTATACAGCAGAGATATGTGAAAATTACAAACACTTTCAAACATTATTCTGTCACTATATATATATATATATATATATATATATATATATATATAATATATATATATATATATATATATATATATGTGTGTGTGTGTGTGTGTGTGTGTGTGTACACACACGCACACACCGGGTTGCCCAGAAAATAGTAAGCTATTGCTTTTAAGATTTTATTTCAGTTTTATTTTTGAAAAATCTGCAACAAAGATAAATAGAGTATATTAAAAACAAATATTATAAAGACATAGAAGTGCTACATATAAAAGCAAATTATTTATTTAAATTGTTATAAAAGCAAGCAAATCTTGACAACAGTAAATATAATAGTTGATAAAAGCCAGAGCTGTGCCTAGCGGCGCTAATTAGCGACGCTAGTTAATTATTAGCGCATCCATTAGCGGCGCTATTTTTCAAAATAGTTAGTGGAATAGATAGCGCCGCTGCATTTTTAGGCAATGTTAGGCGCTAAGCTCTAATATAAATTAAAATTAATAGTCTCAAAATGGTATTCTCTATATTCCGTTGCTTTTTGTGCATAATGCTGAATGCAGAATGTATAATAATAAACAGTTTCCTGAACTGAGTATGTAAAGGAGGACAATGTCTTTCCAATAAATAAGTTTAATTATAAATATCAAATTACGCAATTTTCTTGAATACCCAATAATCATTTTAAAGATATAATTTTGTTCCCATTTGACACTATAAAAGATAATAAATAGCGAACACACACAAATATATACAAATGCATTATTATTATTAAAAAATAGTACTTAGCTATACATTTCATAAAAAATTAGCGCCAAAATTAGCGTTAGTATTAACGCCGCTAATTTTAAAAACTGTTAGCGTTAGCGTCGCTATATTTATCAGTTAGCGCGCACAGCTCTGATAAAAGCAATAGCTTACTTTTTTCTGGGCATGTGTGTGTGTGTGTGTGTGTGTGTGTGTGTGTGTGTGTGTGTGTGTTTTTTACTTAGTGCTTAAGAATACTTTCTAGCTACTTGTAGAGTATATGTTCTACCTTAAAACTGATCTCGCATTAGTTACATATAATCAGTGGTGTAGTCCTAAAATTTTAGGAAGGGTAACACTAGAGGCAAAATTTTAATAGAGCATTTCATAGAACAATTACTGTATAAAAATAGTAAAAGTTAATTCGAAAATAAAATATATATATTTAGTAAATAAAACTACAAATACAGTACATGCTCTAGCATGACTCCAGATTCCTGGGATCTTGGGAGCATTGCTCCAGTAAATTTGACCATGAGAAAAAGTAAATTTGGGTTTGGGTTTTGTTCATCCGCTAGACATTATGCAATTTTTTTGCGTATACGTTCTTGTACAAACCAATTTTTTTAAATTACAAATTTAGTTATTTTAAGTTTAGTTGGTAATTCCATATTTAACAATTATTTTTATTTTTTGTTAAGCTTCAATGTTTTGATAATTAAAATTTTATTAAAACGTATATTTTTTTAATATAAAATTATCAGGATTGGACTATGTTCCATTGATCTCGGCCAGGTTTGATAAATTGGCCAGATAATTACTTGTGCGGTTTTAAGTAATCCACCATGACTCTAGAATTGAAAAGTTTAGTTAAGTTTAAACTTACTTTTACTTACTTTAACTTACCTACTTTTACTTACTCTTCCTTACTTTTACTAAGTTTAAAGCACTTACTTTTACTTACTTTCATTGTACTATATTTACTTACTTTTACTCACTTTTACCATACTATATTTACTAACTTTTACTTATTTTGTATTTTTTCAGGTAGTCAATAATCAATAATGGATCCTAATATTGATGAAGTTGGAGAGAAAAGTGAGGGTGTTAAAAGGGGTTACTTTTGTGGTCAATGCAAGAACAAATATTCAAAGAAGCAAAACTGGGAGGAACATTTTAATTCCCAAAAAAATATTTGTTACAATACAAGAGGTCCCAGAGTTTGGGCCCACAGCTTAGATATTGCAGTAAAGAAATACCAGGATGAAGTGCAGCAAAGAGATACGGCAAAGCAGTCATTTAGTTTGTTCACAAAATGTGCTAGTGCTAGACCTCAGAAAAATGAACCAACTTCATCAACTGCTAATCTAGAAAATGAAACTTTTTCACTAGATGTTTCACAGACTGAAGAAAGTGCTTCTCCTCCACCTAAGAAACAAAAGGTAAGTGAGGAATCTGCGCATCAGACTAACAAAACTGCTTTAGAGGAATTTGAAAATTCCCAAATCCAGAAGACATTGAATGCAATTTTGCGCCTAACAAAAGAAACTCACCAAGCTGTTGTGGTTAATAAGAGAAGAGTCAAAATATGCCTTCAAGTTCAAGTGTTGCATCCAAATCTAATAAAGCAAAAAGCAACAAATTTGACATTTCCATAGCCCATTTAAGCAAGTGTAAATCAATACAAGAAATCCTGAACAATGATTTGATCAAATCTACATTCAAATTGGTGGAAAAGAAGGATCTAGGGCATGCTGATGATTCATTTTCAGTACCAAGTGATATAATGGAAAACATTGCAAATAGTGACACTAATATGCCTGATGTAGATGTTAAAGATTTAACCTATGTATGCAAACAAGGAGAAAATCAAGAGAGATAGTTTAGAAATCTGAAAACCCACCTGAAGACACATTTAATTAAACTTCAGCATCATCAAAGAGCTGGTTTATGAAGTGATGAAAACATCTTCTCGGAACACTACTAAACTCATAGAAGACTTATGTGGCAACATCTTATACTACATAATGAAAACAAACACTGCATGGGCTCTATATCCAGTACTTCTAGCTGTATTACATAGGTCAGGTTGTGAGCAGGGATGGGGAGTCGGCCAAAAACAACCGACTCCCGACTCCTGAGTCGGTATTTTTAAAAACCGACTCCGACTCCCGACTCTTTCAAATATATAAGTATAAATAAATGTAATAAAGTAGGTACGATAATAATACAGTTTAGTAATTTAATACAATTTTAATGTTGTATTACACAAAAATAAAAATTAACAGAAAAAGAAATTGATCTCGTATAAAATATTTATAACCTCATTTGGTTAACAATTTTAAAATTTTAATGTTGCATACGGTACCGTAGCTAAATAAAAAAAGTTGGTAAAGAATATTTTGTTTCCATTATATATTATGATATGCTAATATTGAAGCTAAATATTAAAAAAGGCTAAAAAAACATACTTAATAATTTAACTCTCTAAGGAGAATTTGTTCTTAAGAAAAGTATAGCATCAATTATGTCTTCCTTCAACTTAGCCCGTAGGTGGGATTTAATTAACCGAAGAGCTGAAAATAATCTTTCAACGCTGACTTGTGTTGGTGGCAATGCAGTAACAGTTCTGGCTACATCTTGCACTAATTCAGGATACTTTGGTATGGCATTCATCACATCAAGTTTTAATGAACGATCAAATTTCTATATTTTATTAAAGCTGCATTAAAGTCTTCTCTGAATTTGGTCAATGGGGTTATTTTTATAGGTTTATCATCTTGACTCAAACGGCATCGCTTAACTTTTTTGATTTTTCTTCATTATCGAGATATTTTTCAAAATCCATTTCTTCTTCAGAGTTTGAGCAGGAGCTTTGCATAATGGCAGGACTAGAGCAGCTTTCAAATTCTGAATTACTTGCGGCATCTGTTTCATTTAACATTTTCATTCGCACAGCTACATCACACAGAGCTGACTTTCCTCTAGCAATCTGTTCTTCAGTTAAAAGTACCCTGTGCATAGGATCTACATAAACTGCAGCCAATAGTACGTCATTATTCAGTAAATTTTCTTCTCTACGCTGCATAGACATTCTTATACCATCTGCAACAATGCCGCCAATTTGAGATAGTTTATAATTAATATTTTTCCATTCCTTGTAAAATGTGCCAGGTGTCAATTCAGCTGCTTGAAACTTCTTTTAACCACATATGGGTACTTAAGTAATGCCTCAAGTTGACTTGCCTGCTGCCACTGGATATCAGTCATTGTTACATCTGGGTTTGCCATATCGATAAGGTATGGCTTCAATTCAAGAAGGCGCTTAATCATTTCATAGGTACTCCCCCAACGTGTAGCTTGATCTATAACTGCACCTTTTCCGGATCGACGTTTTAATATTGCATCAAGTTTAGGCGTTCTTGCAGCCACTACTATGTTGCGTAACCTACCTACTACATTAGCAGCATTCCTTTCTTTTAACCCATCACGAATTGCCAGTTGCAATGTGTGGACTGCACATCGCATATGGGGGATATTTGAGAATCCAGCAAAATCATTGTCTACAGTGTCAACACTGTCAAGTTTGTCAGCAGTTTCAGCCGTATCTTCTTCACTACTGTCTTCAAAAAGATCTCCTTTTACTTCACCATCATTAAGTTTCTGTACTGTACTTGTCATATTTGAAGCATTATCAGTAACAATTGATAATATTTGCTCTTTAGTGATTTCATATTCTGTCAAGATGGTTTCAATTAGCTTGGTCAGGTATTCGCTTGAATGTTGAGCTTCAGTGTCCTTCACTGCCAGAGTACGTATAACTAGTTTTCCTTCATCATCAATGAACTGAACATTTATTGCCGTATAATTAATTCTTTGTCTCGTGCAGGCATCCATCTTAAGAAAGACGAATTTTCCTTGCAGCATTGTTTTCAATAAAGTTTTCTGGCTTTCTGCTTCCTTTAAAATCATGTTTCGAATATCATGTCTCTCTAATGACACTCCTAGTTTTGCCGCCATTTCTCCATTTAATCCACGGAAAGCTGGGGAGGAAAATAATGTAAGTGCAACCCCATTCTTTACAACTAAATCTATAAGGTATTTTTTTAAATTTTTCTTGTCATTGATATTGTAATTCTCTCACTGTGGAAAAATTTTGTAACAGAGACTTGTTTGCTTTTTGAAATAGAGGTACTGGCCTGACTAGAAGTAGGTTTCTGGATTTCCTTATCATGCTGATCTACAACCTTATAAATATTGGGATGTTTGTTTCGTAGATGGCGTTTCAAGTTTGAGGCTCGAGTTGGAGCATTAGCATGTTTCCCAGTGTAAGCACTAATTTTTGCATTACACTCTTTACCATCCTTTTCTACTTGACAAATAAAAATACTTTCATCCTCATTTAGCTTAAAATATTGAAAGACTGCTGATTTTCTACTAGGCCCACGACTCATTACTAATAGGGGCTAATTAAATTAATAATTAATATATTGCTAATTTTTATATGGTACCTAGTATCCTGAAATAGAAAATAGAAATATGAAATTCATTTGCTAAGATTTACCAGAACAATAAATCAAATGTGGAAATGTGAATCTAGAATTAGTTCAGGAAGATATTTATTTAGGGCAGAGTAGTATTCTGGTAAATTGTTGGCATATAGAAATTGAATCAGAGTGTCGGGAGTCGGTTGTTTTTACCGACTCCGACTCCCGACTCTTCAAAAAAGCTCCGACTCCCGACTCCGACTCCCCATCCCTGGTTGTGAGGTTGGAAATTTGAATCATAGCACACATGCGTGCGAGACAATTTGTGAGCTATTAGATAATTAATCAACTTAAAGAACAAACTGTAAAGTGGTTCTTAGAACAAACTTCAGTAACAATAACAGCTGACATTGGAACAATTTTGGGATTAAGCATGCTAGTTGTATTAGTTATGAGTGAAGAAGATAAGACTGTAAAACTTGCTGGGATAAATTTAGTACGCAGCAAATCAGGAGTTTATTTGGCCAATGAAATTTTTGATGTGTTGAAGTCTCCTAATCACTTGAAACTATCTGAAGAAGCAATTAAATCCAAGGTATCTGGAATGGTTGGAGATGGGGCTTTTGTAAGGACAACGAGCCATTTAAAAACGAAATGAAAAAGTTGTTTGGAGAAAATTTCAAATTTCGATGGGACTTAATGCATCTTGTGAACAGAGCCCACGTTGATGCATTGAAGAAAATTTGTAAACTAAGTGAGCTTTTAGACTTTATTCAGAATCACTCTTCAAATCTGAGATCAGGCCTTGACTATACCAATATGGTTCTTGACAATATCATTGGTTTTAAGAGACCAAAACTCAAATCTGATACTCGCATGGTTAATTACGAATTTGATCAATTTGACAGATTTGTGGAAAATTGTGGTTTTTTATCATCCACAAGAGAAAGAAATTAGTGCCAAGTTCTATGTATTGATTTCCTATGTAACAAAGATTATGTTGCAAGTAGCTCAAAAAACCACAGTTAGTGCAGAATTTGTAGAAAATATATTTTTAAAAGGAGGGAAAACTGTTATGTTAAGAGTGATGGAAACAATTTCCAAATTAGCTAATGGAGGAAATGCAAATGATGTAGTTTCTGAATTTAAGCACGATACCACAGGGCAGCAAAAGGAACTAACAGCTGAGGATTACATCCTAAATGAAGTTTACAAATACATCAAGAAACGTTCTGATTACTACCAGGTTGCTGAAGTTGCTAGACCATCCAGAACCAGATTTGAAAGTAGTTTTACAAAAGACTCAGTGATAAATTGGCTGACAGAATATATAGAACAGCTGTGGAAAGGAATCACAGAGATATTAAAGCATTTTGATAAAGATGGATCAACTGCCTGGAGTGAAGCACCAGCTGAAGGGACATTCTCCATTCTTGGTTACATTGTTGAACACAAAGGATCCATTAAGCCATCTCATTTGACTAAGCTGTGCAGAATTGTGAAGGAGGGTCCAGCTCCAGGCACTAGATCTGCTGTAATGATCACACAGAAAGCCATTGATCAGTGGCCAAGCATACATGGCGGTAAATTCACAACAAATGCCTACATGCAAGGTCTAACATCGTCCACTGTTGCTGCTGCAATGAATAAATAAACTTAATAAGGTGAGTTATAAACTGTACATTATTGTATTATTATGTTTAGCTAAAACAATTTGTAATTGGTATGTCGTCAATTCAAGAGTTTACTATCATTAACCTATCTAGTGGTGTAAGGGGAAAAAAAGTAAATTCAGAGCTGTGCTCCAGTAAATTTTTTCAAATCTGGAGTCATGTGCTCTAGTTACTTTTAATTTGAAAAAACACACACACACACATATAGATACTCGTATCAGTCGTATGTATACGGTATAATGCAGTTTCATAGTGATATAGTAGATACTACAGTTACGTGTAGTCTACAATAGGCTCCATACAGAACGAATGTCTGTTTCCTCGGTACTCCTGCACCACAACTCAGCTAGAGACTGCTGTCTTTTCATTCTTAACATAATTACCTAATATCTTCTGTAAGGAAAAATGAGTTAGACTGATAAGATTAAGAACATAAGACACAATTAAGTGAAAAGCAAAAATCAAGTAGGTTTGTGTAACCTACAGCACTTGGCTACTACAGTAGGTAGTATAACGCTACTTCACTGAAATTTTAGGAAGTATAACGCTGTTATACCGCGTTACCCCTCAACTACACCCCTGCATATAATTTGCCTAAATGTCAGTTTAGCTAAATTGAGAGTTTTCAAAGTGAAATAGGATTATTTCACTTAGGTGGAACTAAATTAAGGTTTAAACCATTTATCTGACTTGGATAACCTAAATAGGCTTAAGTGGCTTCATGCTGTCCGCATGTATTGTAATAACTAAGCTCATATAAAAGAAATAGCTTAACCTACAAAAATCTGAATGCATGTTTTTTTTTGTTTTTTTTTAATCAAAAGTCACCTTTTTCAAGTTTTAGTTGCGTGTAATTTTTTATGCTTAAGGTTGATGTGAAGGTTATTTGGAAGCATGTTCTTTAAAAAATAAAACATTTTAATGATTCAATTTGAAATACAGTATGAGTTTTGTCTGACAGTCCAAAGGTATTAGCAATTTAAAACTAAAAATTTTAAATTCTGACTATGCCTTCAGCCTGTGTAGCACAGTTCTCAGTCTGTTATATTCACTCAAAGTTCACTCTGGACATCATTAAAAAAAACTACACTACCATTATGGACTATACGGGTGAGTCAAAAGTAGCGCCCGATTTCTGTTTTTTCGGCTGTCAGATTCTTTCTGGGAAGTCATGTTGTTAATAATTGTCTTGCAGATTATTAATTTTCTTAGTTTATTTATTTTTGTTTTTGTTTTGCAGGTTATTGCTGAGAGTTTGGAAAGTTACTGAATTTGCGGCCGTGAAACATTACTACAAATGTAATGAACAACCAACGATGGCGGCACGCCGTTTGGCACAGGAATTCGATATTAACCCACCCCAGGGAAGAAACATACTGTACGATTGATTGTCGAGAAATTTGAAGCAACAGGGTCGGTAGCCACTGCAAAGAAGTCCGGTCGTCCGAAAACGGCAACGAATGTAGCTAAGGCTGAAGAAGCCATCAGGAGACTGGAACAAAGTCCGCAAAAGTCAACTCGCCGTTTATCTGCAGAGTTGGAAGTGAGCCAATCAAGTGTTATCCGTATCCTTCACCAGAAAAAATGGAAACCTTACATTCCACGCTTACTGCATGCCCTTCATGATGGAGATGACGACCGCCGTCTTCAATTTTGCGAAGAGTTCTTAGCTAAACTTGACGAAGAGGACACAATGCTAGACAACATCTGGTGGTCAGATGAGGCATGTTTTAAGCTTAACGGCACAATTAACAGACACAATTGTGTCTACTGGGCTGCGGAGAACCCAAGAGTGACAGTTGAGAAGGAGGTAAATTTACCTGGCGTGACAGTTTGGGCAGCCATATCTCCATTAGGGATAATTGGACCCTTTTTCTTTGAGGGATCTGTCACTGCAGAAATTTACCTGGATATGCTGCAAACCTTCTTTTGGCCCAGGGTACAAGATCAGGACTGTTATTTCCAGCAAGATGGAGCTCCACCTCATTATGGACGTCATGTTCGTCAGTGACTTGATGAAAACTTTCCCGGAAAGTGGATCGGCCGCCGCGGTCCGATCGAGTGGCCGGCACGCTCCCCAGACCTTACACCTCCAGATTTCTTTCTTTGGGGGCTCATGAAAGACCTTGTTTATCGTGAAAAGCCTCGTACCATTCAGGTATTGAAGGCTGAAATCACTGAAAAGTTTGAAGAAATTGATATCGAACTCTGCAGGCGTGTGTGCCACTCTGTGCTTGCTCGGCTGCAATTGTGCATCGATCACGAGGGAGGGCACTTTGAAAATTGCAAGTGAAAAAGCTTGGTACAGTTCCGTAATAATTTTCCCCAGAATAAATGGTTAGATAAACATGTCATTCATTTATTTCTACCTTCTTGTACACTGTAATACAAATGGCAAACAAACAATCAACTGACAGAAATCGGGCGCTACTTTTGACTCACCCTATATATCCAACTAAAAACCATCTGCAGCTTCAAATATTATTTGCAAAACTGAACACTTACTTTCTCTTGAGCATCAATAGCTTTAGCTAATTTCCATGATAAATATGCAGAAATAAAGAACAATGGAGACAGTCCTAAAAGGAGATACCAGCAAAATTCATAAGGATTCCTGAAAAAAGAATAAATACCTACTATATTTGACCATACAATTTGTTATTTAGGTTTTTTTTATTTGATAGACTTAATAAAGATGTAACCTAAGCATCTTTATAAGCTAATAATAAAGGTTACAGCCTACCTATAAGCCAAAAGCCCTGACCTAAAAATAACTTAAACTAATTAGAAACATTTTCAAATACTGCACCATCAACTGGGGATCCTTGAGACAGTGGGGTTAACTTGGAACATTTAGTTTTTAAGGCTTCACTGCATTTTTAAATTAAAAAGGGCTAAATTTGGGGGGATATTTTATTGTTTTACATACAGTATAAAGTATCTAACTATAAATACCAAATATATATATGTCCCAAGTTACCCCCACTGTCCCAAGTATCCCCAGTTGACAGTACCATACTTATAGTAATTCAGTTTATATGGAATTATGGTAAAAATGAATTAGCAAATCATAATTACTTAGCTGCATATACAACAAATCTATGAAGCCATGAATCATCATCATCATCTACAACAGGCACTTTGATAGGGTCATCTACATTATCTGTATTATCCATTCTGCAAAAAAAAATTGCGATACAGTAAAAATAGTCAAAATAATTATACAAAAATTGCAAAAACAGACCACAACATAGCTAATAACTATCATATACTCAAATATTGGCCTGGGAAATAAGGGCTACCATTTTCTTCTCTCACCAACAACAAACTTATTTAAAGCAAACAAAAAAGGTGAAGCAGAATTCACAATTTTTGTAAGTAAAAGAGATTTCAGGTTACAGTAAGTGATCTTAGCTAATCACTTTCTATTTTTTTTTTTTTAATGCAGGAAGGAGGGGCTAAGGGCGAATACCCACAAAAGCCCCCCCCCCCCCCACCACCATTAAAAGAAGAAAGCCAAAATGAAGGTCCTGGGTTTTGGAGATGCCTCGACACTGTTTGAAAGATTAGAGGTCATAGACAGTGGGGAAAGATGTTCACCAGTTGAGTAGATTCTTGATTTGTGATTCTTCAAATAAAAAAACTGCTCATTTGTACAAGAAATGGATGTCATACAATCTACACACTACCTCTTTCATTCATGAAAGTGTCCAAATTTTTCTTAAAATTAACTAATGAGCTACTATTTACCACATCACATGGCAAGTCATTCTAAAAATCTACTACTCTATTACTGAAAAAGTACTTTCATGGATCCAGTTTACGTCTGTTTTCTAATTTTCTTATTATGCTCACAAGATACCCCATCAGCCTCTAATGAGAAAAAGTTACATACGGTACATCTAATTTGTCCAAACCTGAAAACATTTTGAACATCTGTATCATATCTCCCTTCATACAATGTCTCTCAAAACTAAACATACCTAGTTCCTTTAATCTTTCCCTATATTCCACTCTTCTTAGGTAAGGGATAAGCTTGGTTGCCCTATGTTGCACACCTTCAAGCATTATCAATATCATATCTAAGGTGAGGGGACCAGGCTTGAATGCAGTATTCTAAGTGAGGCCTAACATAAATATTATATAATTTACAGATAACTTTAAAGATCCAAAGAAATTCTTTAGTTTTTATAAATATAATAAAATATAATAATAAAAAGCACAATAGGACTGGCCCAATAGAACATGATGATAGGATGTTTGAAAAAGATCAGGATATTGTTGGTATTTTTAATGATTATTTTAGCTGTTTTTACTGAAGAAAATTTAAATTACTTTGATTTTAATTCTTTAGATCCTGTAAATTCAGGCATTCTTGATCATATTCATATAAGGAAGGATGATGTTAGGCAAGTGATTCATACAATGAAGCCAAATAAAGCTGCTGGACCTGATCATATATTTGCGAGGATTCTCGAGAGAAGGGGAAGAAAGCTTATCTGAGGCACTAACTATTTTGTTTGCTAGGTCAATTAATTATGCAGAAGTACCAGATGACTGGAAAAAAGGGTAGTAAGGAGGAGGTAGGAAATTATAGGCCTGTTAGTTTAACATCACTTGTAAGAAAGATGCAAGAATGAATTATGAAGAATAATATTCAAGATCATTTGGAAAATTTTAATCTTGTTTTCAAGTTCACAACATGGATTTAGATTATAAACTGCAAAAGAATCTTGATAGATTAGTTGCTTGGGCTAGTAAATGGCAGATGGAATTCAATGTTCAAAAATGGAAAGTCATGCATTTTGGTAGAAATAATGAAAACTTTAGTTATGAGATGCAAGAGAACTGGTTGGAGGATGTTAGACATGAAAGGGATCTTGGCATTAGAGTTGGTAGTGATCTAAAATTTTCTAAGCAGTGCTTAGAGGCTAGAAATAAGGCAAATAAAATGTTAGGTATTAGTAAGAGGAATGTTAGTTACAAGAGTAAGGAAAGTCATCTGTAAATTATATAATTCTTATGTTAGGCCTCACTTAGAATACTGCATTCAAGCCTGGACCCCTCCTTAGACATGATATTGATATACTTGAAGGTGTGCAACATAGGGCAACCAAGCTTATCCTTACCTAAGAAGATTAGAATACAGGGATAGATTAAAGGAACTAGGTATGTTTAGTTATGAGAGACATTGTATAAGGGGAGATATGATACAGATGTTCAAAATGTTTTCAGGTTTGGACAATTTAGATGTACGTAACTTTTTCTCACTCGAGACAGATGGGATAACTCATGGACATAAGAAAATTAGAAAACAGCCTTGGAGACTTGATCTAAGAAAATACTTTTTTAGTCATACAGCAGTAGATTTTTGGAATGACTTGCTATATGATGTAGTAAACTTGTTAATTAGTTCACTTGTTAATTTTAAGAAAAATTTAGACTCTTTCATGAATGAGAGAGATAGTTTGTAGATTGTAAATACTGTCTATTTTTGGGTTGAGTTTGTAGGCTACTTTGGTAGTAGTAAATAGTTGTACATTAGTTAGCTGACTTGAGATTGATGTTTTGCAGGATTCTATTATTATTAGCTCATAACTTGGATAACCTCAATAGGCCCTGGTAGCTTCATGTTTTCCAAATGAAATGTAATGTACTGACTTCCTTACTCTTGTAACTAACATTCCTCTTAATAATACCTAACATTTTATTTGCTTTATTTCTAGCCTCTAAGCACTTAGAAAATTTTAGATCACTACAAACTGTAATGCCACAATCCCTTTCCTGTCTAACATCTTCTAACCAGTCCCCTTGCATCTCATAACTAAAGTTTTTCTACCAAAATGCATGACTTTGCATTTTTTAACTGATTCTATTTGCCATTTACTAGCCCAAGCAACTAATCTATCAAAATATTTTTGTAGTTTATAAGAATTTTCTATATTTGTAACTGGGGCAACTACTTTTGTATCATCTGCAAATTTAGAAATTTTACAACCTACTCCTTTCTCTAAATCATTTAGATATAAAATAATAGACTTAAAATTGATCTCTGTGGTACCCAACTTTTCACTTTCTGCCACCCAGATTCATGACCATTTAAAATTATTCTCTAATTCTAACCACTTTCCTACGCAATTTATAACTGACCCCAATATCCCATGAGCTTTTAATTTATATACAAGTCTCCTATGTTGAACCTTGTCAAATGCTTTACTAAAGTCCAAATAAATAACATCTAAATCATTTCCATTATCTACCTGATCAGTTACAAATTCTAAAAAGTCAGAGATTAGGCCAACAAGACCTTCCTTAATCTAAATCCATGTTGTGAACTTGAAATAAGATTAAGATTTTCCAAATGATCTTGATTATTATTCTTTACAATTCTTTCTTGTATCTTTCCTACCAATGATGTTAAACTAACAAGCCTATAATTTCCTTCCTCCTAACCAAGCATTCAATAATTTTCCCATAGGTTTAATGAAAATATCATGACTTGACTTAACCTTACCAACTAGTTAGGTTAATTGAATGCCTGTTAGGTCAACTGCACCCTCGATGATTGGTGAGGTTAAATCATGATATTTTCATTAGTTTTAATGAAAATATTCTGTGTCAAAATTGTTACTAACTAAAAGAAGGAATTGGGGGTGCTATAAAGGAAAAGATCTAAAACTACTGGGTACTACAGGGTGAGCAAAAAGTCCCTGTGCACCTGCAAGAAGTGTAGTGAACCTGTACCTGCACTGCATTGGAAGTAGAAGGTGGACAGGGACTTTTTGCTCACCCAGTACTTACCTTTCTGGGTCCCAATGTATATTCCAACTAAAATAACCTTTCTGGGTCCCAACATATATTTCGTGATATTTTTGTTAGTTTAAACAAAAATATCATAAAATATATGTTGGGACCTGGAAAGGTTATTTTAGTTGGAATATATGTCAGGACCTGGAAAGGTAAGGTTGGGTCATTGTTGGGACCCAGAAAAGTGAATAGTACTAACTACAGGAATACCTCAAAATTTGTCATTAATTTGTTCTGGAATAATACAACAAAATACGAAACAACGAAATTTGAGGTAGATTATAACATGTTTCAATGAGAAAACATTTTACTGTATTATGTTATTAAACAGATTAATTAATCAAATTCTACTCATTTTTCAGCAAAATATATTATGTTGGTAAACAGTTGAATTTCATCAATTTTGATTTTTTTTTTTCACTTTTTTAAAAAAAATGACAAATCTACGAATATGGGCGAAAGATTGTAAAACTATAGATAGTAAAAGATTGATGATGAATCTGCGAAATGACAAAATTTGAAATGACAAATTTTGAGGTATTCCTGTGCTGATCATCCCTATATTTTATTTGCCTTATTTGTAGCCTGTAAACACAGTTGAGAACTTTTGGGTGATCTCTCAATTTTATATACCTGAAATGAAAGATTGCCCAAGCTTGGTCCCCTCACCTTGGACATGATATTGATATACTTGAAGTTGTGCAACATAGGGTAACCAAGCTTATCCCTAACCTAAGATGATTGGAATACAGGGTAAGATTAAAGGAACTAGGTATGTTTAGTTTTGAGACATTGTATGAGAGGAAAAATGATATAGATGTTCAAAATGTTTTCAAATTTGGATAATTTAGATGTAACTTCTCACTCAAGGCTGATGGGATAACTTGTGGGCATAATAAGAAAATTAAGAAACAGACTTGTTGAATTTACTGTATCTATAAAATGTCCATTTGGTATTATTCTACTATTATACCCGTCTAATGTCCACAATTATTATATGTTCATTAAGTAGATTTTTTAATTCTAAGACACTTTCCTTCTATAGCATTTCCGTCGCAAATGCTTCGTTTTCGAGATATAAACATTTTTTGGTGTGTATCTAGCGTGTGTTCATACATTCATTTGTGTGTTCATACGTTCGTTTGTGTATTTGTACGTTCATTTGTGTGTTCGTTACATGTCTGCCCAATCACTGCGCCCCATCCATTTCGAATTTGAATTACTTTCGTACCAGAATGGAACACTCATTCCACTCATTCAGAAGTACATTAGGCCTGGCTCTGTGATTTATAGTGATTCCTGGGCTGCCTACAAGACTAAGTGATTTAGGTTAGGATAGGTTATGTTAGGATAGGTTAGGTTAGGATAGGATAGGTTAAGTTGTTAGGTCAATTTTGAAGGTGAAATTTGTTTTTCCTATGGTTTTTTATTTTTAAACGAATCTGACCTTCAAAACCGTCGGAAATGACTCGTTTTCGATTGCAGATTCGTTCAAAACACATCAAAAACCATAGGAAAAACATAAATTTCACCTCGAAAGAGAGATGGGTGTAATACTGTACATTTACTGTCCATTTTCTCAATGTATCAATTGCTTGGAGACACTAGCACTAGGAAATACTTTTTCAGTCATAAAGTAGTAGATTTTAAGAATGACTTGCCATATGATGTGTAAACAGTAGCTTATTAGTTAATTTTACAAAAAATTTGGACACTTTTATGAATGAAAGTGTGTGTTTGTAGATTGTAAACACAAGACATCAACCTTAAGTATGAAAATCCTTGAGATTTTGCCTGTGCCTGATTTTGATAACTGGAAACATAGCCCACATAAGGGAGTTTGAGACTTAAAATCCATGAAAGTTGACATGTCTGTTGTAAATAGTGTATATTCTTAGCTTAAGTTATGTAGGCTACTTTGGTAGTAGTAAGTAGTTGTATGTTAATTAGGTGACTTGAGATTCACATTTTACAAGATTTTATTACGATAAAATATAGCTCATGACTTGGATAATCTCAATAGGCCACAGTGGCTTCATGTTTTCCAAATGAAATGTAATGATGTGGTTAACAGTAGCTCCTTAGTCAGTTTTAAGAAAAATTTGGATGCTTTCATGAATGTAAAAGATAGTTTATAGATTGTAAATACGGTAGTGTATGTTCTTAGCTTGAGTTACATAAGCTACTTTGGTAGCTCTGTAAATAGTTTTATGTTCATTATCACTTTGTCAGACTTAATATTGACATTTTGCACAATTTTATAAAAAATATAGCTTGACTTGGATAACCTGGATAAGCCCAAGTGGCTTCATGTAATATGTGATGCTCTAGTAGCTTAACAGGTTCAAGTTGGTTGGACCATAAGCCTAATGACCCACGACCTTTGTGTGGAATGGAAAACAAAAGTGGAAACCTATCATTGGGCCTATTCACTAGCTCTCAGGTGACCCCAACACAGCCTTGTTTGTAATAACACACTAATAGAGGACTGGGTACTCGGACTGATTTGCCCCTAAAGAATCTTGACAAATGTTTCTTCAAAAATTAGTTCTTTCAAAACTTTAAACTTCAGAAGGCTGAAACCTAGGAAGTTAACCTAAGTTATTTGTTTTTTTCTGTTTAAGGTGCTTTCAACCCTGCTGGATTATTGACACCATAAACAGTAATCTAACCTAAGTTAGGTTAGTTAGCAAAACCATAACTCCAATCTTAATTTTTCATCACATTGTTATCAGAGTCTTTAGTCTCAGCATAACGGGATGTATATCTAGTGAAACAGATTCTTTGGAAATATGAATCCGAGTCGTTGCTATGAAATTATGAAATTGGTGACCATGAGGGGATTCATGACGTCATACTTCCCTTTTTTATTAAAAGCATGGTCTAATATAATTACCAAGACTTATCATAAAGTCTCATTTCATTCATAAACATTCATACTGAAATTGACTCAACGTCTTCCTCATTCAACAGTGTTAATTACGAGGTCGAGGTTGGTGGATACGCTTTTGGAATGGCTACTAATTTCGGATTAAGGCCAGGATTTGTTACATAGTGTGCTTCTAACAGTTGTGATAACGCACAGAAAAGAGGACACAAGAACAATATGTAACTTTTCATTATTTTCCGAGAGACAAAAAGTTCTGTAGAGTATGGTAAGTGTAAATAGTAAGCGTAAGTTGTAGATTATTGTATATATTCTTTCTCCTATGACAACTTATGAATAAGGTGAGGTGGCTTGGTAATCATATTAGGCAATGAACTAACTTTGGATGACCACTTAACCTGGGCATAAGATTCATTTAAACTGGATATGCATTCTCACCCCTCTGACTGTAACTAAGGACTGAACGAGATTGCAGATATATGTGCCTTGCGAAATTTCAGTGCGGTAATTCCTATAACCAACTTAATTTAAATTTAGTCTCTCTCGACTTCCGTGTTTAGGCCTACTTTCGTCAACTTCGCCAAACTAGTCCTAATTAAACAAATGTTAACCGGACGTCCTAAGCCGACGTCTCGCTCAGGACAGTGTGAAGCAAAATTATATGTGAACTCTTCTCATTAGTTATCAGTTGTCGGCTACTCCTTTCGAGTTGGCCTGGTGAAGTAGTAGGGTGGCCAGACGTCCGGCTTTAGGCCGGACAGTCCACCTTTTGAGCACTCTGTCCTCCATCCGGAGCCACCTTGAGCCGGACGTTAATTTGTCTTCCTTTTTGGGGTCTGGCTAAAAAGAATTATATAAATTACCTCAGGTACACTTAAAATAGCGGGTACTGAAGGCCATAATAACCGTTAACGTATTTTTATTATATGTAGTTGGCAACACTGCTGATAAGCCGCATTTGTTTTCAATTTCATGACTACGAGTCGGACAGTCAGCCTGCCCAAGGAGTAAAAATGAATATTCATTTCTTTCAGTTATGAGAATGCAATGCAGAGAATGCAATGCAGGTCGCCCTGGCATTTACCCAGAGCCCTCAGAAATCGAAAAACAGGGCGTCATCTGAATTGGGTATTGAACGCAGATCGTTGCAGGGGGCTGCAAAAGTAGGTATACAGTAAGGATTATACCAGTATTACCAGTATTATAATAGTGGTGCTAGGATTCATTTAATACTAGAATTCATTTAATTCATTAAAATCATTATTACTATTTTTAATATTTTTATTTTCGTAATTTTTTCTATAATACATCTATTATTTGCAGGTAAAGTGGAAATTTAACGATGGCTGGTAATTTAACGGACGAGGAGCGCAAATGGATTTTGAAACAGTACTGGAAGACAGAGAATAGTGAACGTGTGCGAGAGCAGTGGCGAGAAACATTTGCATCGCCTCCACCAACGAGGCTCACGATTTACCGGATACGTGACAAATTTGAGCGGACGGGGTCTATCCACAACTCGCCGAAGAGTGGTCGACCAGTCACCGTGACAACGCCAGAGAATGCAATGCAGGTCGCCCTGGCATTTACCCAGAGCCCTCAGAAATCGAAAAACAGGGCGTCATCTGAATTGGGTATTGAACGCAGATCGTTGGGTCGTTTGATGCACCGTGTAGGACTGAAAATGTACCTGCCACGATTGATACATGGTTTATTAGAGGATGACTCGGATCGGCGTTTACAATTTTGCGAAGCCATCCTGAACGAGGAACGAGAGGGTGACAGCATTCTGCGCAAATTCGTGTGGTCCGATGAAGCAAACTTTAAGCTATCGGGTGCCGTTAATCGGCACAATTGTGTGTACTACGCAACTGAAAACCCTAAAGTCACGATTGAGCAACAGCTCAATCAACCTGGGGTGACAGTGTGGGCTGGCCTGTCCTGCAAAGGTGTCGTTGGACCTATCATTCTGCACAGGACTGTCGATCAACACGTGTATCTGAACATGCTGACGGATACAATCATACCACAGGTGCGCGAACAGCAGCAGCAGGACGACTTCTACTTTCAGCAGGATGGGGCGCCACAGCACTTCGCACTCACTGTGCGTGCGCTACTTGACGAAGAATTTCCCAACAGGTGGATTGGACGTCGAGGAGCCGTTGACTGGCCACCACGTTCGCCGGATCTCACCCATATGGACTTCTTTTTCTGGGGATGTGTAAAAGACATGGTTTTCGCACGCAAGCCACGTTCTGTTGATGCCATGATTCAGTTCATACGGGAGGCTTGCCAGGAAATTGATGCTGATAAAGACTTTTGTGCCAGAGTGTGCATGGGTGTCCACACTCGACTAGTGGAGTGTGTGAATGCCGGGGGCAAACAGTTTGAACATTTGAGGGATTAATATGTTTATTATTGATATGTTATTATTGATATGCTTGTATAATCAATAAAATACGTTTTGTGCGCACGTTTTGTTTTTCATTATTGTATACCTACTTTTGCAGCCCCCTGTATGATGAATAAAACCACGAAGGAAAGGAAACACAAAACGGTGCTCAAGCGCTTTCGTCTAATGACATCCTCAGGAACACTGAAATACATAAAAGGTTACGGCCTATATATAGGTTACAGAAAGAGAAAAAAAATATATAAATAAATAACATACATACACACAAACATATATACATATGGGAATGAACTCAGAATGGTCCCCTGAGTTTTTTATGATACACACAGACAGTGCATGGAACAAGGAACTCTTCTGGGATAATTAAATCCACTATAGTCCGAATAAGTAATGGTAAATGACAAGTACCATAGTTTTTCTTTTTCATGATGCTAGCCCGACGTGGGCAACGGGTCACTCGCAAAGAGGTCCCATAAATATAGCTTCCCTCACCAGCTATCTGCAAAGCAGACAGGATCCAGCTTTGGGACATGGATCTAGGGTTTAAAGCACCTAGCCATGCTACATTTAGAACCTCAATATAAGCAAAAGACTCGCTGCCTTCACGTCAGATTGAATGCATCAAAGAAAAAGAAAAAGTGGTAACTATTATATTTTTAGCCAAAAACCAAAACTTAAACCTCAACTGGCAGAATTGAGCGTCCACTTTTCAAGGCACATAACATGTCCGTTTCAAGATGGGAATGAACTCAGAATGGTCCCCTGAGTTTTTTATGATACACACAGACAGTGCATGGAACAAGGAACTCTTCTGGGATAATTAAATCCACTATAGTCCGAATAAGTAATGGTAAATGACAAATACCATAGTTTTTCTTTTTCATGATGCTAGCCCGACGTGGGCAACGGGTCACTCGCAAAGAGGTCCCATAAATATAGCTTCCCTCACCAGCTATCTGCAAAGCAGACAGGATCCAGCTTTGGGACATGGATCTAGGGTTTAAAGCACCTAGCCATGCTACATTTAGAACCTCAATATAAGCAAAAGACTCGCTGCCTTCACGTCAGATTGAATGCATCAAAGAAAAAGAAAAAGGGGTAACTATTATATTTTTAGCCAAAAACCAAAACTTAAACCTCAACTGGCAGAATTGAGCGTCCACTTTTCAAGGCACATAACATGTCCGTTTCAAGATGGGAATGATTTAATTATCCCAGAAGAGTTCCTTGTTCCATTAAGGATTAGAGGATTAACAAAGAGGCATATCGATTTTTAGCACAAGATCAAATGAGTTATAAAAATAATACAAATTTATACTGGAGATACGCCCGGGTTTAACACTTTGCCTTTTTAGAGTCAAGTTTCGATATATATAAAAATAAATTGAAGATTAAAAGTTAATAAAGTAGCTTACAAGTTTACCAAAGATTAAGTGTCCTACCCTTTTTATCTAGGTTTGTTTTGAAGGAATTCAAAACAACAGGATCGAGTTGAAAAAGAACCTTTGCTTATGTTGAAGTTATTTGAAAGTTGATTAATGGCAGACTCAAGAATATTTCTATTGACAATGTTGCTCGAATGAAATAAAACTGAAGCATTATTCCAATCAATACAGTGGGATAACTCTGACAAATGGACAAAAAGAGCACTGGACAACTGTCCTGTTCTGACGGAATATTGATGCTGTTTTATACGTACGTGTGTGCAAATCCTTTCCCGTCTGACCTATGTAAAAGGAATCACATTGTTTACACCCAATTTTATAGATAATGCCTGAATTATTGGTAGGGCTATTTTTTACTATGATATTTTTCACAATATTGTTATATGAAAATACTACATTAATATCCAAAAGTTTAAGTACATTAGCAATGCCTAAAAAGCCCGGGAAAAATGGAAGTACTAAAATATTTTTTGACAAAGTACGAGTGTTATTATTGACACGATAGAAAGTTCGTTTTGCCTTGTTGAGACAAGATTCCATAAACGCAGATGGGTAACACAGATCACTTCCAATACCGTTGATTTTTTCCAATTCGGCATCGATGTATTCCGGACTGGCGATCCTAAGGGCGCGGAGAAACATTGATGAAAAAATGGCCTTCTTAGTGGGGGTGTCATGTCCCGAGTAAAAGTGTACGTAGGACAAGTTGTTTGTTGTTTTCCGATAGATACTAAACTTAAAACCTGGGCTTTCCCTATGTACACGCACATCCAAAAATGGGATTGACTTGTCTTGTTCCACTTCTAAAGTAAACTTAATGGAGGGGACTTGATCATTTAACTGAAGGAGGAAGTTATCCAGGTCACGATTCATGGGCCAGATACACAAAATATCGTCGACGTACCGCAACCAAGGGATGCCAACCCCCAGGATTCTCGGAATGTAAGTAATTTCGAAAAACTCCATATAAATATTGGAGAGGAGGGGCGATAAGGGGTTGCCCATGGCCATCCCAAACACTTGTTGATAATACTCGTTATTGAAAGTGAATTTACAGTCTTTAATGCAAAGCTTAATAAGTTCCAAAACAATGTGTGAAGGTAGTGGCAGGTCATACTTATGTAATTCTTGGGAGAGAAAGTCAAGCATATCATCAATCGGCACTTTTGTAAACAATGAACAAACATCAAAACTGATCAATCTATCGTTAGTTTCAGTACGTGCATTATTCAATTTTTCAGTAAGATCCATGGAATTTTTTACATGTGAATCAGAGATAGTTCCGAGAATGGGGGACAAGACTTTGACAAGCCATTTGGAGAGTTTATAAGTAATAGAGCCCACCGAGCTAATAATAGGGCGCATAGGGTTGCCAGGTTTGTGGGTTTTAATAAGACCGTAAAGGTAGGGCAGAGAAGGTGAAGTGGACATGAAAAGCGGAATTAAGTCCTTATGATCTTTGAGAATGCGTTTCAAGCCAATATTAAATGATTTGATGACGTCATCCTGCGGGTTCTTCCTAGTTTGCTGTATGTGGCGGGTCCTGGAAGCTCGTTCATCTTTCCGATGTAGTCCACTTTGTCCATAATAACTATGGTGTTAGCCTTGTCTGCTTTAGTAATATGGAGCTCCCATCTTTTTTTAATTGTGAGAGGCCATCGCAAAACCGTTTAGGAAAGTTATCTTCGTAATTACCATTCGCCGCACTATAAACGAGGCCTTTAGCTATGTTAACTATGTTTTGAAAAACAGTGTAATCTCCCTCAGTATTTGTTTAACATAGCTAAAGGCCTCGTTTATAGTGCGGCGAATGGTAATTACGAAGATAACTTTCCTAAACGGTTTTGCGATGGCCTCTCACAATTAAAAAAAGATGGGGAGCTCCATATTACTAAAGCAGACAAGGCTAACACCATAGTTATTATGGACAAAGTGGACTACATCGGAAAGATGAACGAGCTTCTTCAGGACCCCGCCACATACAGCAAACTAAGGAAGAACCCGCAGGATGACGTCATCAAATCATTTAATATTGGCTTGAAACGCATTCTCAAAGATCATAAGGACTTAATTCCGCTTTTCATGTCCACTTCACCTTCTCTGCCCTACCTTTACGGTCTTATTAAAACCCACAAACCTGGCAACCCTATGCGCCCTATTATTAGCTCGGTGGGCTCTATTACTTATAAACTCTCCAAATGGCTTGTCAAAGTCTTGTCCCCCATTCTCGGAACTATCTCTGATTCACATGTAAAAAATTCCATGGATCTTACTGAAAAATTGAATAATGCACGTACTGAAACTAACGATAGATTGATCAGTTTTGATGTTTGTTCATTGTTTACAAAAGTGCCGATTGATGATATGCTTGACTTTCTCTCCCAAGAATTACATAAGTATGACCTGCCACTACCTTCACACATTGTTTTGGAACTTATTAAGCTTTGCATTAAAGACTGTAAATTCACTTTCAATAACGAGTATTATCAACAAGTGTTTGGGATGGCCATGGGCAACCCCTTATCGCCCCTCCTCTCCAATATTTATATGGAGTTTTTCGAAATTACTTACATTCCGAGAATCCTGGGGGTTGGCATCCCTTGGTTGCGGTACGTCGACGATATTTTGTGTATCTGGCCCATGAATCGTGACCTGGATAACTTCCTCCTTCAGTTAAATGATCAAGTCCCCTCCATTAAGTTTACTTTAGAAGTGGAACAAGACAAGTCAATCCCATTTTTGGATGTGCGTGTACATAGGGAAAGCCCAGGTTTTAAGTTTAGTATCTATCGGAAAACAACAAACAACTTGTCCTACGTACACTTTTACTCGGGACATGACACCCCCACTAAGAAGGCCATTTTTTCATCAATGTTTCTCCGCGCCCTTAGGATCGCCAGTCCGGAATATATCGATGCCGAATTGGAAAAAATCAACGGTATTGGAAGTGATCTGTGTTACCCATCTGCGTTTATGGAATCTTGTCTCAACAAGGCAAAACGAACTTTCTATCGTGTCAATAATAACACTCGTACTTTGTCAAAAAATATTTTAGTACTTCCATTTTTCCCGGGCTTTTTAGGCATTGCTAATGTACTTAAACTTTTGGATATTAATGTAGTATTTTCATATAACAATTTTATGAAAAATATCATGGTAAAAAATAGCCCTACCAATAATTCAGGCATTATCTATAAAATTGGGTGTAAACAATGTGATTCCTTTTACATAGGTCAGACGGGAAAGGATTTGCACACACGTATAAAACAGCATCAATATTCCGTCAGAACAGGACAGTTGTCCAGTGCTCTTTTTGTCCATTTGTCAGAGTTATCCCACTGTATTGGTTGGAATAATGCTCCAGTTTTATTTCATTCGAGCAACATTGTCAATAGAAATATTCTTGAGTCTGCCATTATTCAACTTTCAAATAACTTCAACATAAGCAAAGGTCTTTTTCAACTCGATCCTGTTGTTTTGAATTCCTTCAAAACAAACCTAGATAAAAAGGGTAGGACACTTAATCTTTGGTAAACTTGTAAGCTACTTTATTAACTTTTAATCTTCAATTTATTTTTATATATATCGAAACTTGACTCTAAAAGGCAAAGTGTTAAACCCGGGCGTATCTCCAGTATAAATTTGTATTATTTTTATAACTCATTTGATCTTGTGCTAAAAATCGATATGCCTCTTTGTTAATCCTCTAATCCTTAATTTTTAAGTTTTATTTTTACTTCTCCGTTTATTGCATATATATATATATTATATATATATATATATATATATATATATATATGAATAGAAACGACATAAGTATTAAGGAACGTTTCCTCGTGTGCGGAAACGTTCCTTAATACTTATGTCGTTTCTATTCATTTATATACTGCGCGGTCATTGCAGTTATTTGCATATATATATATATATATATGTGTGTGTGTGTGTAGATATGTATGTATATATATATGTATATATGTTTGTGTGTATGTATGTTATTTATTTATATTTTTTTTCTCTTTCTGTAACCTATATAGGCCGTAACCTTTTATGTATTTCAGTGTTCCTGAGGATGTCATTAGACGAAAGCGCTTGAGCACCGTTTTGTGTTTCCTTTCCTTCGTGGTTTTATTCATCATAAATATATTTCACGTGTTACTTTCGTGAAATAATTTTCATATATATATATATATATATATATATATATATATATATATATATATATATATATATATGTTATAATGTTATAATAATGTTATAATGTTATATAATGTTATAATGTTTCAGACCAACAAAGACCCTAGGATCCACTCATGGCTGGTCTACCTAACTGTGTTCATAATTGTGTATTGTGCATGTCCTCCGTGGTGGCGGAGGGGACCTACAATTTTACGTGGGTTCCGAACCACAAAGAACATAAGAACATAAGAAATTTTTATAGTGGGCACACTAAGGGGCCACGTCGGCCCATCGAGGTGGCTCCACTATGTAAAAACTGCCTGTACATTGGCAACAACCAATTTTTACAAAACTAAATAATTATCAATTTAAAACTAATTAATTATCAATTTAAAACTAAAGATAGAATCTCTGGATCCAGAGGATCAAGTTGCCAACCAAAAATAAGTCACTGTCCATATCAATTGCCGACCAAGTCACAATTTGCAACCGTATACATTACAATATATATATATATATATATATATATATATATATATATATATATATATATATATATATATATATATATATATATATATTTAGGAGGAAAAGTGTAGGTGTGGCTGTAAAGACTGTACAGTAATGTAGAAATGTGTGTGTGTGTGTGTGTGTGCACCCATTTTGGGTCTCGCATTTAAAGGTGTTTGTGGGGCAAGTGAAGATCATGAGTTTTTCAATACCTCACAGTACTATGGGGGGCACCGCTCGGCAGAGGAATCTCTTTAAATGGGGTGTGTAAGGACAGAGAGTATCCCCTATCCCAAGATGCTGCCTCCCTATATCCCACAACACTTGTAAAACTATGTTTTCTTAAATTTGTTCTACATCTTGGCTTAAATAATTTCATACTATGACCTCTAGTCTGGTTATTGTGATTTTTAATGAAAAGAGAATCCAACCCTTAATTTTACTACCTTAAACTATACCCAATCTATCAACATATACGTCTAATCGATTTTTAAACATGTTTATAGACGTGCTACTAATTACTTCTACCGGCAAACTATTCCAGCTATTTATTATTCTATGCGTAAAAAAGTGTTTCGCAACTGCTGTCTCGAACCTTCTACTTGTCAACTTACACCCGTTATTTCTAGTCCTATTATATTGAGATATTTCGAAAAAGCTATCTCTATCTACGTTATCGAACCCATTCATAATTTTGCAAACCTGGATTAGATGACCCCTTAGTAGGGCGGGTCATACTATGCATTTTTTTTAAATCAATGGAGATGGGTGTTCAAATGACATATATTTTGGTGTATAGAACACAATTCTGAAGAAAATATTTAATTCTGATAACCCTAACCTACATCATTTTGCAGTTGATTATTATTATTAAATTGTTGATTATTTTACTATTGTAGTTACCCCAGAATATGTCTTCTCACGTTTTCTATCATGGCTGCTCACGTTATCTCTCATAGAGCATTGTTCTAACTAATTCATATAAACACATATAATGTAATTCATATAATAATAATAATATTTAAATACTCAAATAAAAAGGTGTGCCATTCCACTTAATTGTAATTATCATAAAGTTTGGTATATGAAATATTTTGACGGTTTTCTGGCGCGCATAAGGCCATTTTCTGAGCCACCTTTCTCAGAGGCTAGAATGTAACATTTCAGAACATTTTAAAACGTTTTGTGAAATATTTGAAGTGACTCATGATTTATGAAGCTATTTTACCACCTCGGCTTGCAGTGAGGGGATAGATTTAGTGATTATCTACTGATATTTTTTTTGTTACTGTTCACATGTGAATATTATTCTGTTATATTTTAGAAAAAGCTATTTCTACGCATATTATAGTGATACATTGAGCAAAATTTAATTAACAACTTTGATTTGAGCTAAAATTAGGTGGTTCAGTTTTAGTACAACTGAGCAGTATGAGGCCTATTTCAATGTTCTAAAGAATATTTTTAGGATGTGTTTCTTTAGTTTTTTTAGAGTACATGAACAAATTATTTGCATTACAGACAACAGATAAATTAGCATTTTATAACATTTTGAAACCAAAAAAGCATAATGTGTTTAGCATTTGCAGATAAATTTGTTCTTGCCCATTTCAGCTCTTTTTTTAACCAAGAATTTTGCGCTGAAAAGAGTTAATACCTGTCTGTAGTGGGTACTTAACTGTTGTATTATTGTTTTTATTTCAGTGTGAACTCATTAAGAAAATGGCTCAAGTCAGAACAAGGACGAAATCAAGTTCTCATCTGAGTAATCTTGTTGGCACTGGCCGGGAGCTGTTGGTGTCTGAACTGCCAACTGTGAGGGATATCCTGAGGTATGGCATCTACTTGAGGAAGCAAAGTGAAGATGACAGGAGGAACTACCCAGTGAACAAGCTGGTGAGTGACATCTACCCTGGTCTGATTTGTCAGTGGAGCAAAGCTAATGCTCTTTTCAAGCCACCTGTTATCAATGAAAAAGTGACCATCATGTCCAAGCTCAAGGAGGTCTGGAATCAGGCAGTGAAGTTTTCTCTTGGGAAGGGCACAAACTTGATGCCAAAGAGAGGTTCATTGTCAAGTTAGACAAGTTCTTTGATATTTTGACTTGCAAGTGTCAGATTACCAGTTGTGAGGGGGGAAGCTGTGAGGGCTGTGTTATCCAAGCCCACATTAACTGTTCCTGCAGCAGAGAGAAAAAGATTCCTGTGAAAGATCTTGCCTACATCAAGGGACAGAAAGAGAAGGTTGGAAGTAAGGGACCCCACCAAATAGGGGTCCTGATCTACCAGAGCACAAGAGACAGGTGAGGACATTGAAAAGGCAGTGGATGGAAAGGAAGGCAGAGAAAAGGAGAAGGAGCAAGGAGGAAAGTGCTGCAGTAGCAGAGAAGGCAGCCAGGAAGGATGTTAAGAGATGAAGATGAGTTTGTTCCTGAAGTTGAGCTCTTCCCTCAAACTGACCCTGAGCCAGTAGCTTCGGCAAAGGTACAGAAAAACTATGATGAGATTCAAAACATTGCCCTTGCTAGTGTAAGGTATGGCATAGGGCTGAGGCCAACTGCAGCGATAGCAACAGCAGCTCTGATTGACGCAGGAATCATCACAGAAGACAATACAAGTAAAGTGATTGATAAGAGCAAGGTCAAGAGAGCACAGGAGAAGTTGATGAGAGAGCTGGGGGAACAGTTCGAGAAGAAGTGCAGGGAGGAGGGGGGGATCTCTTGCATCCTCTTTGATGGGCGGATTGACCTGACCAATGTGATGATGGAAGCTGAGGGCAGTGACCAATCTTTTCCCGCAAAGATCAAGGAAGAACACTATAGTGTTGTTAGTGAGACTGGCAGCTACTATCTGTTCCACTTTACCCCAGAGAAAGCAACTAAAGAGGAGTCACATGCGGAGAAGATTGCTAAGGTCCTGTTTGCCTTGCTGAAAGAGAGGGGTTATGATAAGACCTTGTTGGCCATTGGAGGAGACTCAACAAATGTCAACACTGGTGTGAAAGCTGGAGTAATGCGGAAGCTGGAGCTGCACCTGGGGAGAAAGCTGGTTTGGTTGGTGTGCAACCTGCACACTGTTGAACTTCCCCTGCGCCATCTCATTGTTGACCTTGATAGCCCTACTCTGTCAGACAAAAAATTATCCGGGCCAATAGGAAAGCTCCTTGATTCTGCTACAGATTTTGATATCAATCCAAACTTCACCCGAATCTTTGTTGGCCCTCCACTGATCAAGCTTCCTGACAAGGTCATTCAAGATCTCTCAACTGATCAATACTATGGCTATAAAATTGTCTGTGCAGTCAGGGATGGAGTACTTCCTGCAGGGCTGGCTCTGTTAGAGATAGGACCAGTAAACCACAGCCGCTGGCTCACCACAGCGAACAGACTTCTCAGGCTCTGGGTGTCAAAGCACGGACTTAAAGGAAAGAACCTGAAGATTCTGCAATTCATTGTGGAATTCATCATTGGAGTGTATTACCCATGTTGGTTCAACGTGAAGGTCAAGCACTCCTGGATCGAAGGGCCTAGGCACATCCTCTTTCAGCTGGACTGCCTCAAGTCCCAGAGAAAGGAGGTGCTGGATATTGTGATGCCAACTGTGAGAAGATCTGCTTGGTATGCCCACAGTGAAGTCATCCTCCAAACACTACTCTGCTCTGAGGATCAGAAGGAGAGGATTGAAGGGGTGGAGAGAATCCTGGTCATCAGGGGAGAGGGGGACCCGGACACTCAGCTGGGGGACTCCTCTGTTAGGAGCAAAAGGACACCTGACATCAATTGTGATGCTTCCAGCATCGGTGACTTGATCAGCTGGTCAGAAGGTGTGTCAGAGCCACCTCTCACCTGCTCTCTAAGCACCTCAGAGGTGAAAAACTTCATCAACACCCCCCCCATGGAGGTGCGCAACTGGCCTTGCCACACACAAAGCATTGAGAGGGTTGTTAAAATGGTGACTGAGGCTTCTGCTAAGTACTTCTTACAGGAAAAGAGGGATGGAGGGATCAGGGCTCAGGAGACCAGCAGGAAGCTGATGTCCAAGTCTGAGTCAAGGCAGGATTTGTGCAACCTGGCAAAGTTCAAGATGTCAGGAGAATGATCTTTGTAATTATATCCAGTGATATACATGCAGTTCACCTATTAATAAATATATGTAAAGTTGATTTGGCCTTGTCAATATAAATGATTTACCTTATATCTTTTAATATATTATAAAGGGGTTCAAAAGGGTAAAATTGGCAATTTAGAAATACAAAATGATGTAGGTTAGATTTATCCTATCCAAAAAATAAGCTCATATTTGAATTTCCCATGTAAAAACACATAATTTAGACACCCCTGATGGTAGGATTTCCTTCAGATTCATGTTGTCACCTGAGTACGACCCGCCCTAACCCCTTAGCCTCCTAGTCTCGAGTGTAGTCAATTTTAACTCCTTAAGCCTATCCTCGTACGACTTTGACCTAAGCGACGGAATCATCTTAGTTGCTCGTCTTTGAACTCTTTCGATTTTGTCTATATCTTTGCGCATATGCGGATTCCAAAATGGACCGCGTACTCCAAATGGGGTCTAACTAATGATTTATAAAGAGGAACTATAATAATTAGAATCCCTTGAGACTCCAGTTACGACCCCTCCTGCCTCAGTTTCTACTAATAATATAAATAGTGTTAATAGCCCTCTCTCTTCCCCTAGTTCCCAACCCATCGTTCGAGTGCGTAATGGAGCCCCATTGAGAAAACCTAAGACATATCTACCAGTAATAACAAACAATAAGGTTCCTGTTTTAGGTTTCGATGATGCTTGCTGATGAACCGGAAATACGACTCGTTGGCGATTCCATTGTTCGAGGGCAGCTCGAGGAATGCTGTGGGAGAAACCCTCGTCGTAGGCGCCGTTACTGCTACCCTGGTGCAAGGGTGGAGGATATAACTAATAGTGTTGACCATTTTACAGACGGTACCTCCGAGGACACAACGTATGTTATTCATGTCGGTACTAATAACGTTTTAAATTCTAGGTCGGAAGAACTGCTGGCTAGGTACAGGGACTTACTAGAGCGATTAAAGGAAAGACTAATAAGATTGTTTTAACAGGTATACTTCCTCGAATTATCCAACGAAGCGATTTCTACAGCAAGGCGACCTATATTAACAATAACCTAAAGTCTCTTTGTCAACAGGAAGGAGTGCATTTTGAGAATTTTTGTAACAGTTTTTACGGCAGGAGGGACTTGTTCCTCGGAGATGGACTTCATCTTAATGACGTTGGAGCTGCGCGTTTAGGAAGACTATTTCATAATACTGTCTCTTCTTTTCAGGCTGCCGTAACTCGAACGGTCCCAGCGTAAATTCCACAAATTTCCCCTGCGCTCGCGAAGGTGTCGCAATTACAAACAATTTGATGGTTCTATCCTTAAATGCTCGTAGCCTACGAAATAAAAGAAACGAATTTTTTTCTTTAATTGCTTGTAAAGACTATGATATAATTGCGATAAATGAATCGTGGCTTAGCACTGAAACTCGTGACTTTATAGGGGAGTATCAAATTAAAGGTTATAGACTTTTTGTTAAAAACAGAATAGGTAGGTGAGGAGGCGGTGTTATGTTGTATATCAAAGATAATATTGCGAACGTTATAGAAGTATAGCACACAATTCCAGAACCGATAGATTCGACTATAGCAGAACTTAAATTGAACGATTTCAAACTTCTTCTTGCGGTTATATATAGGCCCCCTAATCAAACAGCTGATACGGACGAAGCGTTATATCGTGAACTAAAGAGAATAATCGGTAGTGAGCAGGCTTCAGTTATGGGTGACTTTAATTGCGCCAACGTGAATTAAGATACAATGCAGGGAGACGCGGAAGGTAATCGTTTAGTTAATTTTCTCGAGGACAGCTTTTTATTCAAAAGGTTGGGGAACCTACGAGGTTGGACAGTATTTTAGATTTAGTAATAACTACAGATGATAGGCTAATTACTGATCCTCAAGTAATAGAACCGTTAAGCAATAGCGATCTCAATATAGTGGAGTTTGTCCTCTCAGTAAGTCACTCGAAACCAACTAACTCGACTAAAATTCCTAACTTCCAGCACGCAGACTTTAGTAAATTTCGAAATAAATTGTCATACGTCAATTGGGAAAACGTAATGGGGAACTCCAACGCAAAACTAATGTGGAAATCGTTCGAAACAGTATTTAGGACTATAAATGAGGAATGTGTACCGTACAAAATTAAGCGTGCGAAAGTAAACAACAAGCCCTTGTGGTTTACTTCTAGAGTAGGAGACATTATAAAGAGTAGAGATAGGGTTTATAGGCTACATAAGTGGGATAAAGACAATTTGTGGTTACGAAACAACAACATATCTCTGAGGCGTGAAGCGAAATGTGTAATAAAAAAGTCCAAGCGCGAATTTGAAATCTCCATAGCTCGTGACGGTAAAGAAAACCCCAAGCGATTCTTTCAATTCGTCAACAATAGAAATCCAGTAAAAAGTGTCTTGGGGTCGTTGAAAAATGTTAACGGAGATCTAGTTTCTGAAAACAAGGAAATAGCTA
Source organism: Bathynomus jamesi (assembly GCA_023014485.1). Taxonomy (NCBI): domain Eukaryota; kingdom Metazoa; phylum Arthropoda; class Malacostraca; order Isopoda; family Cirolanidae; genus Bathynomus; species Bathynomus jamesi. Next base: position 351,192 of record JAJOZX010004497.1, read on the forward strand.
CCTTGCTAAACGAATTTTTTACGTCAGTTTTTACAATAGAAGATGTAACGAATATCGCTACGGTCATAGACATAATATCTTTTGATAATGATAATATTTTGGATAATATTGTGGTTAGTGAAGGGGAAGTAATGCGCTATATTGATAAAATGAAAACGCGTAAATCACCGGGGACGGATTCCATATATCCCATACAACTAAAAGAATTAAAAGATAGCATTGTTTTGCCGCTAACAAAGATTTTTAATGTGTCTATTTCTGAGGGGTGCGTACCAGATAATTTCAAGTTAGCAAACGTAACACCTATCTGTAAGAAAGACGATAAAGGTGCGGCGGGAAATTATAGGCCAATCAGTTTAACGTCTGTTGTAGGTAAGCTACTGGAATCAATAATTAGGGATCGTATAGTCGAACACTTAGAATTGCATAAACTAGTTAGAAATATGCAGCACGGTTTTAGGCGAAACAAATCTTGCTTAACTAATCTTTTAGAATTTTTTCAAAGCGTGGTTGACATTTACGACAGTCATCGAGCAGTTCATGTAGTGTATTTAGATTTTCAAAAAGCGTTTGACACCGTGCCGCACAAAAGACTCATTGAATAAACTAAGGCTCATGGAATCAGGGGTGTAGTAATAAATTGGCTAGAAGAGTGGTTGCGAGGTAGGAAACAGAGGGTGGTCGTTCATGGAGCGGAGTCGTGTTGGGCTAATGCAGCGAGTGGTGTTCCTCAGGGTTCTGTATTGGGCCCCTTGCTTTTTCTTATATATATTAACGATTTAGATGTCGGCCTAGTCAGTAACATTTCAAAATTTGCGGATGACACGAAGCTGGGTGGTAGGGCGATTAATGACGAAGATAGAGGTAAAATCCAGGAAGATCTGAATAAAATCGTTGATTGGTCAGTCACATGGCAAATGAGATTCAACGTTGATAAGTGCAAAACTTTTGCACAGAGGTTCGCGTAACGGTAATTTTGCGTATAGTATGTCAGGGAAAGATTTAACAAACGAAGAGCAGGAAAAAGATTTAGGAGTTATAGTCACTCGTGATTTAAAAGTCGCGAAACAAAGTACAGCAGCGGTCAATAAGGCGAATAAAGTGTTAGGTTTTATAGCTCGAAATTTTGAGTACAAATTGCGCGATATTATAGTTCCTCTTTATAAATCATTAGTTAGACCCCATTTGGAGTACGCGGTCCAGTTTTGGAATCCGCGTATGGGCAAAGATATAGGCAAAATCGAAAGAGTTCAAAGACGAGCAACTAAGATGATTTCGTAGCTTAGATCAAAGTCGTACGAGGATAGGCTTAAGGAGTTAAAATTGACTACACTCGAGACTAGGAGGCTAAGGGGTGATCTAATCCAGGTTTTCAAAATTATGAATGGGTTCGATAACGTAGATAGAGATAGCTTTTTCGAAATATCTCAATACAATAGGACTAGAAATAACGGGTGTAAGTTGACAAGGAGAAGGTTCGAGATAGCAGTTGCCAAAAACTTTTTTACGCATAGAATAGTAAATAGCTGGAATCGTTTGCCGGTAGTAGTAATTAGTAGCACGTCTATAAACATGTTTAAAAATCGATTAGACGCATATGTTGATAGATTGGATATAGTTTAAGGTAGTAAAATTAAAGCTTTGTGGTGATAGATCCCACAGCACAACACAAGTGTTGTGGGATATTGGGAGGCAGCATCTTGGGTTAGGGGATACTCTCTATCCTTACACACCCCATTTAAAGAGATTCCTCTGCCGAGCGGTGCCCCCCATAGTACTGTGAGGTCTTGAAAAACTCATGATCTTCACTTTCCCCACAAACACCTCTAAATGGGAGACCCAAAATGGGTGCACACACATTTCTACATTACAGTACAGTCTTTACAGCCAAACCTACAAGATCATGAGTTTCTCAATACCTCACAGTACTATGGGGGGCACCGGTCGGCAGAGGAATCTCTTAAAACGGGGTGTGTAAGGACAGAGAGTATCCCCTAACCCAAGATGCTGCCTCCTTATATCCCACAACACTTGTTTTGAGCTGTGGGATCTATCACTACAAAGCCTTAATTTTACTACCTTAAACTATACCCAATCTATCAAGATATGCGTCTAATCGATTTTTAAACATGTTTATAGACGTGTTACTAATTACTTCTACCGGCAAACTATTCCAGCTATTTACTATTCTATGCGTAAAAAAGTTTTTCACAACTACTGTCTCGAACCTTCTACTTGTCAATTTACACCCATTTCTAGTGGTATTGTATAGAGATATTTCGAAAAAGCTATCTCTATCTACGTTATCGAACCAATTCATAATTTTCAAAACCTGGATTAGATCATCCCTTAGCCTCCTAGTCTCGAGTGTAGTCATTTTTAACTCCTTAAGCCTATCCTCGTACGACTTTGACCAAAGCGACGGAATCATCTTAGTTGCTCGTCTTTGAACTCTTTCGATTTTGTCTATATCTTTGCGCATGTGCGGATTCCAAAATTGGACCGCATACTCCAAATGGGGTCTAACTAATGATTTATAAAGAGGAACTATAATATCGCGCAATTTGTACTCAAAATTTCGAGCCAATTTTATGCTAAATGGATATATAATTAAGCTACCGACGAAAGATCTGTTAAAGAAAAAGTATTAAATGGCACTTATCTGTCCGCTCTTCGACCGACTTAATTCCTTTTTTCTCACGGTGATTGACCCTTCGGGACGTCAGGTAGTGTGTTAAGGGAAAATGAACCTTAAGAAACCTCGTTTCTGATAGATTTGAAAAACAAAAAAGGCAAACCAAGAGAATTTCAACCTTATGAAACCTCGTGTAGTAATAGATTCGGAAAACAAACAAGCACTAGCCTTGGTTTAGTCAAGTAATATAGTAATGAATAAAGTCAATAAATGAAATATATCCGTTAATGAATGATTAGTAACACGAAGTAATTTAGTTAAGAATGCACCAAACATTATTTTTTTTTTTTTAAAGACACTTGAACGATAACCATTTATTCAATTGGTAACACTGGACACTCGATAAAACACGTCTGTTCACAAGGAAAGACTGATCACGACTGATATATATATATATATATATATATATATATATATATATATATATATATTTTTTTTTTATACAGAGTGTTAAAAAAAACTATATACTCTTTTTAGCATCATATATATAATAGTATATAGTTTTTTGGGACACCCTGTATATATATATATATATATTAAGGAAATGGCTACCTTGCTAAACGAATTCTTTACGTCAGTTTTTACTATAGAAGATGTAACGAATATCCCTACGGTCATAGACATAATACCTTTTGATAATGGTAATATTTTGGATAATATCGTGGGTAGTGAAGCGGAGGTAATGCGCTATATTGATAAAATGAAAACGAGTAAATCACCGGGGACGGATTCCATATATCCAATACAACTAAAATAATTAAAAGATAGCATTGTTGTGCCGCTAACAAAGATTTTTAATGCGTCTATTTCTGAGGGGTCCGTACCAGATAATTTCAAGTTAGCAAACGTAACACCTATCTTTAAGAAAGGCGATAAAGGTGCGGCGGGAAATTATAGGCCAATCAGTTTAACGTTTGTTGTAGGTAAGCTACTGGAATCAATAATTAGGGATCGTATAGTCGAACACTTAGAAGTGCATAAACTAGTTAGAAATGCGCAGCACGGTTTTAGGCAAAACAAATCATGCTTAACTAATCTTTTAGAATTTTTCCAAAGCGTGGTTGACGTTTACGATAGACATCGGGCGGTTGATGTAGTGTATTTAGATTTTCAAAAAGCGATTGACCGGCCGCACAAAAGACTCATTGAAAAACTAAGGCTCATGGAATCAGGGGTGTAGTAATAAATTGGCTAGAAGAGTGGTTGCGAGGTAGGAAACAGAAGGTGGTCGTTGATGGAGCGGAGTCGTGTTGGGCTAATGTAGCGAGTGGCGTTCCTCAGGGTTCTGTGTTGGGCCCCTTGCTTTTTCTTATATATATTAACAATTTAGATGTCGGCCTAGTCAGTACAGTTTCAAAGTTTGCGGATGACACGAAGCTGGGTGGAAGGGCGATTAATGACGAAGATAGAGGTAAAATCCAGGAAGATCTGAATAAAATCGTTGATTGGTCAGTCACATGGCAAATAAGATTTAACGTTGATAAGTGCAAAATTTTGCATATAGGTTCGCGTAACGGTAATTTTGTGTATAGTATGTCAGGGAAAGATTTAACAAGCGCAGAGCAGGAAAAAGATTTAGGAGTTATAGTCACGGGTGATTTAAAAGTAGCGAAACAAAGTACAGCAGTGGTCAATAAGGCGAACAAAGTGTTAGGTTTTATAGCTCGAAATTTTGAGTACAAATCGTGCGATATTATAGTTCCACTTTATAAATCATTACTTAAACCCCATTTGGAGTACGCGGTCCAATTTTGGAATCCGCATATGCTCAAAGATATAGACAAAATCGAAAGAGTTCAAAGACGAGCAACTAAGATGGGTCCGTCGCTTAGGTCAAAGTCGTACGAGGATAGGCTTAAGGAGTTAAAATTAACAACACTTGAAACTAGGAGGCTAAGGGGTGATCTAATCCAGGTTTTCAAAATTATGAATGGGTTCGATAACGTAGATAGAGAAAGCTTTTTCCAAATATCTCAATATAATAGGACTAGAAATAACGGGTGTAAGTTGACAAGTAGAAGGTTCGAGACAGCAGTTGTGAAAAACTTTTTTACGCATAGAATAGTAAATAGCTGGAATAGTTTGCCGGTAGAAGTAATTAGTAGCACGTCTATAAACATGTTTAAAAATCGATTAGACGCATATGTTGATAGATTGGCTATAGTTTAAGCTAGTAAAATTAAGGCTTTGTGGTGATAGATCCCACAGCTCAACACAAGTGTTGTGGGATATAGTGAGGCAGCATCTTGGGTTAGGGGATACTCCTCTCTGTCCTTACACACCCCATTTAAAGAGATTCCTCTGCCGAACGGAGCCCCCCATAGTACTGTGAGGTATTGAAAAACTCATGATCTTCACTTGCCCCACAAACACCTTGAAATGGGAGACCCAAAATGGGTGCACACACATTTCTACATTACTGTACAGTCTTTACAGCCACACCTACACCTTTCCTCCTAAGTATATATATTGTAATGTATATGGTTGTAAATTTTGACTTGCTCCGCAATCGATATGGACCGTGACTTATTTTTCGTTGGGCAAGGTACTAGTATTGATGGATACCGTAATGAAAATGACTGGATTCTTTGGATCTGATATATTTGCATGTCGGTTATAAATAGATATAGAGTGTAACATATTTGTGGAAGTAGTCTATTATGACTTGATCCTCTGGATCCAGAGATTCTATCTTTAGTTTTAAATCGATAATTAATTAGTATGGAAAACTGATGAGTGGGTAGTTGGGAGGTAACGAAAATGGTTCACTGAGTAGGTAGGTAGTTAATCTAACAATTATTAAATTCCTTTTATGTCAATAACTGGGTGGATGAAACCAATTGGTTGCTCACCAGAGTTATTCTCCACACTAGTATTTATATACTGTGTGACAAGAGCGTGCTCGGTAATAGATATACATTACCGATCAACCAACCGAGGAAAAAACCAACACGACGCTGGTGGAAAAAGCCCCGCGAAAAGGAGAACGAAAACGAGGAACAGGGCGAGAGGACGGAACTGGGGAAGGGACGAGAACAGACAACGAAAAAGATCCCCACCAGCAAGTACGCTCTTAACAAAAAAACAAGACGGGATAAGGGACTCTCTAATAACTAGCAGTAAGTGACTAATTGTGTTTTTAACCCAGGTTTACGTAGATTCATTAAATTAAGCTGGGTCAGACAACTTAGGCCTACATTGTGGCCTAAGACCCAGCATCAACTCATAGCTTAACAAAGGTAAAGGTAGATTGCCCTAACCTAGTTTGGTGAGGAATCCTACTGTGGACCTCAATTTATCTGCCCGCTCTGGACCATTTCCGGAATCTCTAGGCTGACCCCTCTAGGCTAGACTTGATCTACTCTATAGTTAGACTGGAGAAATAAGGGGTGGGTTAATTGTGGACCAATTCATACAGAGCATTTTTCACATTGGTGGTCCGTGTGTGGGGAATTTACATACTTTAACCTTACTCAAAAAAAATTGCAGAATTAGGCTAAATGGTCTAGCCTAAGCCTAAGCCTAAGCCTAACCTAATCAAGCGTAATTAGGTCTACAACCTAGGGCCTAACTAGGAAACATTTACATTTAAGGAGTCTCATTCTCTTATAAGCTTAGACCTGAGTGACACATAAGTACTTGGGGGGTGGATTAAACCAAATTTAAAACTTGACTGTTTTGTCTGTGATCTCTCTTCTCTGGTAATTTCTTCTTGTCCTCTATTTCATTACGATCCCCAGTTAAACAATTTTGACTTAAACATGGACAGTGCGGAATTGAAAAAGTTAAAAAAGAAAAGGGGGGCAAAGTTGGGAGCTGTTACAAAGGCTGTGAACACTTTTAACAATATTACACAACCAGGTAATGAAGATTTAGAGTGTGTAATTCTTAAATTGGAAACTAAAAAGAAGGAAATAATAGCCATTGATGAGAATATTTCAGAGTTAGTTGAATCCGAAATGGCTGAAGAACAATTGATAGACCTTTACGCTGATAATGATGTTCAGGTAATCTCAATTGAACAGCAAATAAGGAGACTACGGTCTCGTTTGACTGACTTAACACCAAATAAACCTAATTCTGATTTTAATCAAAGTAGAGCTAACCTTCAACAAAATTTAAGTGGCATGCTAAATCCTGAGTCACAAGAATTGAGGGCTCAGTTACCCATTTTGCTAGTACCAACATTTGAAGGGGACACGGTACAATTCCCATCTTTCATTGACAAATTTGAGAGTTTAATAGGTAATAAACCTTATATTTCAACTGTTGAAAAGTTTAGCTACTTAACTAGTTTCCTTAAAGGCCCAGCCTATAACCTGATAGCCTATTTACCAGCCGTAGGGAATTCATATGAAGTAGCTATTGATCTCTTAAAACGTAATTACATTAATAAAGATGAGATTGTATATGAATTATCTCAACAAATTTTTGATTTTGCACCCATAAAGATAACCATAGTGATATGGAAAATTTTTATACAAAATTAGAAGCTATTATAGGACAACTGGTTAGCAATGAGATAGATATTAAAGCTTCATCTTGGATTATACAAGGCATAGTTCTTAGGTGCCTTCCTTGAGGGTTAAATATTTTAGTTCTAAAGACGGGAGAAAATTATCCTAATCTTGAAGATATCAGAAAACACTTTCCCAATATCCTAACTAATTACAAATTGAGAAATATATCCAACACAAAATAAGACCCAGACTATGGATAAACCAAAGACTGTTCCCAGAGACCAACTAGCTACAGCCAAACAGACAAAACTTGATACTGTAGAATCAAATGTGACCAACTGTAATACACGAACACCTACATTACAGAACTTTAATGTAACTGCCGCCTCAACTTACACACTACATTGCAAATTTTGTGCAAGTAATGAACACAGTAGTACTGGGTGTGACAAATATTCAGACTTTAACCAAAGAGCTAAAAGATGTGAACAGTTGAACCTATGTAAAAAGTGTACTGGCCAGGGACATTATAAGAAAGACTGTAAATCTAGGTTAAGATTCAAGTGTAAGTTTTGTAAAAGTTTACGACATGTCTCATCAATGTGTGATTCACCAAAGTGTCCAAACAATAGTACTCAAACTCAAAAGATACCTCCCCCAAACAAAGGTAATCAAGAAAATGCCACTTTCATGGGACATTCTGTTTGCTCAAACAACGTAACAAGAAACACTGACATTCTTTCACCAACTATTACTTTGGACTTAGTGAATAGTGAGGGTAGCACCACTCCAGTGAGATGTCTTATAGACTGTTGTTCTCAACAAACATTTGTTTCGCAAAATGTAGTTAATAAATTGGGTTTGACACCAAACCCGAATGAACAAAACCTCAATATTGCATCCTTTGTTAAGGATAACTCGGACAAAAATAGCTATAAGACAATTGACCTGGAACTACATTTAGAAAATAAATTAGAGAAAATTGAAGCAGTTATTATTTCTAAAGTAGGACAAAACAAACTGGTTATACCCAAACTAGAACAAACCATAAATCATTTGGGAAAACACTACAAAATAGCTGATAGACATATCACTAACAACACAGTAGCTAACATTGAAATGTTAATGGGGGCAGATTATATTAATCTTATTCATAAGGGCATAGTGAAGATAGTAATGGTATAGCTATCAGACTCCATCAGGGATAGCCCCTTTGGGTGACCTATCCAAATACAACCTAGACCTAAACCAAAATAGTTCATGACTAACAAATACTATGTGCCTCACTCAGTCCTACATAACACCTGTAAGAATAGCAACACTTTGAATAATATTATCTCAACTGAGAACATTAATTCATCACTATCAAATGAAACTCTGGATGAGGCAATTCAAACTTTATGGTTGCTAGAATCTGTGGGTATACATGACACAAATCAAACTTCAGAAGATCAGTTAATGGTAGAAAGATTTGAAGACACCATTCAGTGCAAAGACAATAGTTATTTTATGAGTTACCTTGGAAAATAAATTGTCCAACTTTAAGAGATAATCTCAAAGTAGCTAAAGGACATTTATATAAAGTAATGAAAAAACTCAAACAAGATAATAATATTAAAAAGTACAGTGATGTCTTCAAAGAACAGCTACAGAAAGGCTTCATTGAAGAAGTAACAAATAACCCTTTTAAAAAAGATGGTTGTCATTATTTAACCCACAGGGGGGTTTATCGACAAGATGCCCCAACAACAAAACTCAGAGTAGTATATAACTGTAGCCTCAAAGACAGTGATAAACACAGTTTGAATGATTGCCTGATTGAGGGTCCTAATCTCATTTCTGACCTTGTGAAGATCTTACTGAGGTTCAGGTTAGATAAATATGCTGTACAAAGTGACATTTCAAAGGCATTTTTGAGAATAATCTTAAAAATGAATATGATAAGAACCAACTTAGGTTCTTATGGTTCAGGATCCATTTGATTTGAATAAAGGGTTCATAACCTATAGATTTAACGTTGTGTTGTTTGGAGCCAATTGCTCACCTAGCCTATTAGCATTGACAATTGGACATCATTTGAACCAGTTTAATAACTCTTTAACATTGAACTTCCTTAAGGAACATTTTTACGTAGACAATCTAATAGGCTCAACAACAACAAAATCTGAATTATCTGAAGTCTATGAACACTCTCAAACATTATGCAACAAGGTAACTTTGAACTTAGAGAGTGGATTTCAAATGATGAGGATTTAAATAAAAAGATTTAAAGGATAATAATGGTCTTACTGAGCCATCAGACAGAGTTAAACTTTAGGTATGAACTGGTATTTGGATGCAACTTCTAACAGTCATGATTCAATCTGTACTAAAGGTTTTAAACTTGATGAGGAAGCAAATACTAAAAGACAAATATTATCAGAGGCTTCCAAAATTTTTGATCCTATAGGTCTATTCCTGCCTTCAACAATAAAATCAAAGATTCTCCTCCAAGAAATTTGGAGGACAAATGTTGGGTGGGATGATCCAATAACAAATGAAAATCAAAAATCTTGGAAGAAGTAGCTGCTGATTTAACAAAAGTGCAGAACATTAAAATTCAAAGGTGCTGTGGGTTTAGGGATAAGCCCAGAGACTTCATGTGTTTGCTGATGCAAGCACACAAGCTTATGGGTGCTGTGCGTATCTTGTAAGTCCTACAGAAAGTCATCTAATTTATGCAAAAGGGAAAGTTGCACCTCTCAAACCTACCCGAACCATACCTCAATTGGAACTATTGGCTGCTGCATTAGCCATTAAAACCATTTCATTGCTTAAGGATGCTTACCATGATGTGAACATAACTGATATCCACATCTGGCTTAACAGTCAGATTTGTCTTGCCTGGATACGGAATGATAGCATTAATAGTAAGATATCTTTGTAAGAAATAGGCTAAAAGAAATAGCTGAAGCTAATGAAAGCCTACAAGTAACTTTCACTATGTTCCAACTAAACAAAATCCAGCAGACTTTCTGACCAGAGGTTTATCCTACAAGTTGTTGAAGTCAAATAAAACTTGGTTTATGGGACCTAAGTGGCTCTGTAATACAGACCAATGGCCTGTGGAACAAGTTAACTTGACATTAAATTTAATCTTTTCAAATGAAAAGGTTGAACCAATCACTAATAATGAACGTTATTCTGATTCAGTAAACTTGTCAGGGTCACAGCCTACTGTTTGAGGTTTGCTCACAACTGTTTAACTACAATTAACAAACAGCTAAATAAAAACAATCATAATTATACAGAAGTTGCAACCAAGTACTGGATAGGCCATGCACAACAAAAAGAGTACAATAAAGAGTTAGAATTCTTGACTAATGGGAAACAAACAAAAGAACCTGTACCATCAGTAGTTGTGGATCTAAACTTGTTCAGAGATGAGGAAGGCCTTCTAAGGTGTAAAGGGAGATTAGACAAATCAAAACTGTCATACAAAAGCAAACATCCAATCCTTTTACCTAGATTTAGCTATTTGACAACATTAATCATCAGAAAAACACACAATGATGTATATCATATGGGGGTACCACAGACACTAACTACATTAAGAAAAACTTATTGGATACCCAAGGGAAGGATCACTGTTAAAACAGTCCTGAGTGAGTGTGTCACATGTAGGCGTATTCATGCTAGGCCCTATAGGAAACCAAATCCTCCTGCTTTGCCAGAGGAGAGAGTTACTCTCAACAGACCCTTTGAGACTGTAGGCATTGACTATACAGGAGCATTGACTGTAGGGGTGGTTAACACTGAACAAAAAATGTACATTGTACTGTTTACATGTGCTGCCTCACGAGCTGTTTATCTGGATGTTGTGGAGGACCTTACAGCAGAATCTTTTGTTGCTGTCTTTAAGAGATTCTGTGCACGACATTCAGTACCAAAGACAGTTTGGACTGACAATGCTACATATTTCAAGGCTGGTGAACAAGTCATCCACGACTTGTTAAGCAATGAACTCACACAATTATATATACAAAATTCAAACATAAAGTGGAAGTATATTCCGGTTGCCTCTCCTTGGTATGGTTCTATCTGGAGAGGAATATACAAACAGTAAAGAATTGCTTGAAGAAAGCAATTGGTAAAAAACAGATACACTTGTTTGAGTTGCTCACTCTCCTGGCTGAGATTGAGAACATCATTAACAATAGACCACTCACTTATGTGAGTGACAACATTAATGACCGGAACCATTAACTCCAAATCATTTGATTCGGGGAGAACAAGTTAGTCTCCTGCCGGACTACAATATAGACTCTTCAGAAGACCCAAACTGGACTCAACGACACGATGAACTCCAGACTAAGTTACAACACTTAACTAGAGTTAAAGCTCATTTCATTAAACAGTGGAAAACTGAGTACTTGATGGGTCTAAGGGAGAGACATAAACAAATGACTAAGAAGGATTGGTCTGACACAATTAAGGTAGGGGACCTTGTTCTCATACATGACAGTACTCCAAGACAATACTGGCCTCTGGCTAGAGTTTTAGAACTCAGACCAGGGGCAGACGGGGTAACAAGAGTGGTCAAATTAAGGACTTCAACGGGTGACACAACAAGAGACATTTCTCTTTTGTACCCTTTAGAGTCTGGACCCAAAACAATGGACTTTGGAGAACCTTCTCACTGACAGTAACAACTGGAGACACTGAACTTCCAGTAACTATTCCTTTGACAGTAGGAGTGGTAACGCATCCTACTACAACATTGACAGACACAAGACCTCAGCGACAAACAGCATTAAAGGCGCGACTATTTTTACAACAAAAAATAGATGCTGGGGAATTGTAATTTTATCTTCTAACTTTCACTTTTTCTTTTCTTATGGTAAAGACCATAGACAGTTTCATCCTATGGATGTATATTTTCTCTTCTAATTAAATGCTACACCTTCTCCATGAGAAGGTGAGGATAGGCACTGTTAATCAGATTAACAGGCATTTACAGTCAAATAGTTAGCTAGTCTACACTCAGACATAAAAATTGGTGACAATGACACCAAAATTTTTATCTCACGGGGCCCCAGTATATGGAAAACTGATAAGTGGGTAGTTGGGAGGTAACGAAAATGTTCACTGAGTAGGTAGGTAGTTAATCTAACAATTATTAAATTCCTTTTATGTCAATAACTGGTGGATGAAACCAATTGGTTGCTCACCAGAGTTATTCTCCACACTAGTATTTATATACTGTGTGACAAGAGCGTGCTCGGTAATAGATATACATTACCGATCAACCAACCGAGGAAAAAACCAACACGACGCTGGTGGAAAAAGCCCCGCGAAAAGGAGAACGAAAACGAGGAACAGGGCGAGAGGACGGAACTGGGGAAGGGACGAGAACAGACAACGAAAAAGATCCCCACCAGCAAGTACGCTCTTAACAAAAAAACAAGACGGGATAAGGGACTCTCTAATAACTAGCAGTAAGTGACTAATTGTGTTTTTAACCCAGGTTTACGTAGATTCATTAAATTAAACTGGGTCAGACAACTTAGGCCTACATTGTGGCCTAAGACCCAGCATCAACTCATAGCTTAACAAAGGTAAAGGTAGATTGCCCTAACCTAGTTTGGTGAGGAATCCTACTGTGGACCTCAATTTATCTGCCCGCTCTGGACCATTTCCGGAATCTCTAGGCTGACCCCTCTAGGCTAGACTTGATCTACTCTATAGTTAGACTGGAGAAATAAGGGGTGGGTTAATTGTGGACCAATTCATACAGAGCATTTTTCACATTAGTTTTTAATTGATAATTATTTAGTTTTGCAAAAATTGGTAGTTGCGAATGTACAGGCAGTTGTTACATAAATTTCTTATGTTCTTGTGGTTCGGAACCCACGTAAAATTGTAGGTCCCCTCCGCCACCACGGAGGACATACACAATACACAATTACGAACACAGTTAGGTAGACCAGCCATGAGTGGATCCTAGGGTCTTTGTTGGTCTGAAACATTATAACATATAACATTATAACATATATAAAAATATATATATATATATATATAAAATATATAATATATAAAAAAAATTATATTATATTATATATATATATTATATATATATATATATATATATACATATATGATGAATAAAACCACGAAGGAAAGGAACACAAAACGGTGCTCAAGCTCAGCTTTCGTCTAATGACATCCTCAGGAACACTGAAATACATAAAAGGTTCCGGCCTATATTAGGTTACAGAAAAAAAATAAATAAAAATAAAAATAAATAACATACATACCACAAACACATATACATATATATATATACATATCTACACACATACACTATATATTACATATATATGCGATAAACGGAGAAGTAAAAATAAAACTTAAAAATTAAGGATTAGAGGATTAACAAAGAGGCAAATCGATTTTAGCACAAGATCAAATGAGTTATAAAAATAATACAAATTTATACTGGAGATACGCCCGGGTTTAACGCTTGCCTTTTAGAGTCAAGTTTCGATATATATAAAAATAAATTGAAGATTAAAAGTAAATAAAGTAGCTTACAAGTTTACCAAAGATTAAGTGTCCTACCCTTTTTATCTAGGTTTGTTTTAGAAGGAATTCAAAACAACAGGATCGAGTTGAAAAAGACCTTTGCTTATGTTGAAGTTATTTGAAAGTTGAATAATGGCAGACTCAAGAATATTTCTATTGACAATATTGCTAATCCTCTAATCCTTAATTTTTAAGTTTTATTTTTACTTCTCCGTTTATCGCATATATATGTATATATATATGTGTATGTGTGTAGATATGTATGTGTATATATATATGTATATGTGTTTGTGTGTATGTATGTTATTTATTTTTATTTATTTTTTTTTTCTGTAACCTATATATAGGCCGGAACCTTTTATGTATTTCAGTGTTCCTGAGGATGTCATTAGACGAAAGCGCTTGAGCACCGTTTTGTGTTTCCTTTCCTTCGTGGTTTTATTCATCATAAATATTTTTCACGTGTTACTTTCGTGAAATAATTTATATATATATATATATATATATATATATATATATATATATATATAATAATATATATATATATATAATATATATAGGTGATCCAGAGAAATGGGACCCAAAAGAAACCCCTGTAACTCTTAAAGTATAAGTCCTTTTATAAAATCATACGCATCATTCGAAAGAGGATAGTTACAAGTTTGTACAGGATTGTATAGGTTTTGACAATACAAGACAAGATAAGATACAAAACAAAATAAAAGTGTTAGTTAAAACTAACCCTTCAAGATGACTGCTTGGACTGTGGAACAGCTGCGTTTCATACTGAGCAATATTATGAGCATGGAAGAAGTGTAGTTTCAGCTCAAAGATCTTTCAAGACAAATTTTCAGATGTCAAAATCACCTTCTAAGAGCTGAAACTACATGTATATATATATATAAAATATATATATATATTATAAAATATATATATATATATATATAATTATATATATATATAAAATATATATATATATTATAAAATAAATATATATATATATAATATATATATATATATATATATATATATATATATATATATATATATATATATATATATATATAATATATATATAAAATATATATATATATTATAAAATATATATATATATTATAAAATATATATATATATATATAATATATATATATATATAATATATATATATATTATAGATATATATATTATATATATATATATACAGTTGCCCGCGAAAAGTATCCGATCACCCTTGAAATTTGTTATTTTTTACATAAAAAACAATGTTTAAATGTATACTAACCTTATATTAGTATTTTGTCATCTGTCCTTTGGTTTGGATGACTTGTTCTAGACGTTTTGGCATGGATTTAATGAAGTTTTGACAAACTTCCACTGATATTTCCTTGCACCATACTTTTTGATGGCCTCTTGTAATTTTTCGACTGAGCCAGTGTCGTGGCATTCAACCTTATTTTTTATTATTAGCCACAGATTTTCTATCGGATTGAGATCTGGACTATTACCAGGCCAATCCAAAATATCAAATTTATTGTCAGTAATCCATTTTGTCACTATTTTGGTCCTGTGACATGGTGCACACCATCATGCATGTATGTTTTGTCCTTTGGATTGCCATTGCCATTAGAAGTTTATCCTGTAGCATTGCTAAATACCGTGCACCATTCATAGTTGTGTTCTTCGGAAGAAAATATAAGTTTCCACGCCCATAGTAACCGAAACAACCCAAACCATCACACTTGGAGGGTGTTTCATTGTCTTTAGGGTGTATTTAGGGTCCATCCTATTTGAGCCAATAGGCCGGCGAACCTTTTTTGGACAACTTCGAATGTCAAAAATGTCGACTCATCGCTAAATAAAACCTTCTTCCAGTCATCAACAGTCCAATGAATGTATTTTTTACAAAATGCGACACGTTTTTTACGCATTTTTTCATTAATGAACGGTTTCTTAGCAGCATGGCGAGATGGTAATCCGAGTTCTTTTTGGAGCCGCTCCTGGATAGTTCGTTCAGAAACACCAGATAACAAATTATTCATATTAAATTTTATTTCTTTCGCAGTTATTGTTGGGTTTTTCAATACTAAACGTTTCATAAGTTTGTCTGTTCGCGAATTTTTTTCTCGGTCTGCCAGATCGTTTTTAGGGACTGGCGTGGTTAGGCCACCATTGTTCTTAGCCCGTGAAACCCATAAATTAACGGTACTTTGGGATATTTTAATTCCTTAGCTATCTGTCTCTGTGATTTCCCACATGCTGCAAAGCAACAATAGCACCTCGACAATCACTCTTAAGTTGTTTTTTAGCACACATTATATATAAATTTTATTTACACCACTTTCTGTAAAAAAAAAAAAATATCAAGAAATTTACACAAACAGTGAAATCTGACAAATTTGAGACACAGCCACCCGCAACGAAGGCTACCGAACACTAATTTGAGAATGCGTTGGATAGCTCTCATATCAGCGAGCAACCTCAAAGTTACCAGATGTCGCTAGAACAAATAGAAAGTGAATTACGTGTCTCTGAATATTAAGGGAAAATATTGTATTTTCTGAGTGATCGGATACTTTTCGCGGGCACTGTATATATATATATATATATATATAAAATATATATATATATATATATATATAATGTTATAATGTTATAATGTTTCAGACCAACAAAGACCCTAGGATCCACTCATGGCTGGTCTACCTAACTGTGTTCGTAATCGTGTATTGTGTATGTCCTCCGTGGTGGCGGAGGGGACCTACAATTTTACGTGGGTTCCGAACCACAAGAACATAAGAAATTTATGTAAAAACCGCCGGTAAATTGGCAACGACCAATTTTACGAAACTAAATAATTATCAATTTAAAACCAATTAATTATCGATTTAAAACTAAAGATAGAATCTCTGGATCCAGAGGATCTAGTCATAATAGACTACTATCCACAAATATTTACACTCTATATCTATTATAACGGACATGCAAATATATCAGATCCAAAGAATCCAGTCAATTTCATTACGGTATCCATCAAGTCACGGTCCATATCGATTGCGGACCAAGTCAAAATTTACAGTCATATATATTACAATATATACACTTACGAGAAAAAGTGTAGGTGTGGCTGTAAAGACTGTACAGTAATGTAGAAATGTGTGTGCACCCATTTTGGGTCTCCCATTTAAAGGTGTTTGTGGGGCAAGTGAAGATCATGAGTTTTTCAATACCTCACAGTACTATGGGGGGCACCGCTCGGCAGAGGAATCTCTTTAAATGGGGTGTGTAAGGACAGAGAGTATCCCCTAACCCAAGACGCTGCCTCCCTATATCCCACAACACTTGTGTTGAGCTGTGGGATCTATCCCCAGAAAGCCTTAATTTTACTACCTTAAACTATACCCTTTCTATCAACATATGCGTCTAATCGATTTTTAAACATGTTTATAGACGTGCTACTAATTACTTCTACCGGCAAACTATTCCAGCTATTTACTATTCTATGCGTAATTTTGAAAACCTGGATTAGATCACCCCTTAACCTCCTAGTCTCGAGTGTTGTCAATTTTAACTCCTTAAGCCTATCCTCGTACGACTTTGACCTAAGCGACGGAATCATCTTAGTTGCTCGTCTTTGAACTCTTTCGATTTTGTCTATATCTTTGCGCATATGCGGATTCCAAAATTGGACCGCGTACTTCAAATGGGGTCTAACTAATGATTTATAAAGTGGAACTATAATATCACGCGATTTGTACTCAAAATTTCGAGCAATAAAACCTAACACTTTGTTCGCCTTATTGACCGCTGCTGTACTTTGTTTCGCTACTTTTAAATCACCCGTGACTATAACTCCTAAATCTTTTTCCTGCTCTACGCTTGTTAAATCTTTCCCTGACATACTATACGCAAAATTACCGTTACGCGAACCTATATGCAAAATTTTGCACTTATCAACGTTAAATCTCATTTGCCATGTGACTGACCAATCAACGATTTTATTCAGATCTTCCTGAATTTTACCTCTATCTTCGTCATTAATCGCCCTACCACCCAGCTTCGTGTCATCCGCAAACTTTGAAACTGTACTGACTAGGCCGACATATGTATATATATATATAAAATATATATATGTATAATTGTATAGAGAGGGTGTACATAAAGTCAGGATCTATTTTTCTGAAATAATTTTTTTTTCTATTTTTCTTTTCAGAAGCCCTTAGAATGAATACAGAAGAGCGTGTGGCAATTGTAATTTGGCGAGTCGAGGGAAAGAAATACAATAACATCAGAGAGAAGTTTAGAAGGAGATTTCATAAGCCGGGGCCAATAGACAAGACAATACGAAAATTGGTGAACAAATTTAAACGAACGGGATCTGTAAATGATGAAGCAAGATCAGGACGACCGTGTATGTCAGATCTTACCGTGAATGCAGTACGCGGAATTATCACTGAGGAGCCACATACGTCCTTTCGTGCTGCATCACACAGACTCGGCCTCCCGACGTCATCTGTGCACAAAATTCTGAAAGTTAATTTGCAGGAAAAAAGCTATCATTTGCAGGTTTTACATGATTTACATGAGGAAGATTTCTCTCGACGAAGTGCTGTGTGTGCTGATCTCGTAGAACAAATCTGGAGTGATAATTTAATGGACAACATTCTCTTTAGTGATGAAGCCACTTTCCATACGTGTGGAAAAGTAAATCGCCATAACTGTCGAATTTGGGCAGATGAAAGACCGAATGATTTCGGCCAAAATTGGGAAAGAGACTCACCTAAGGTTAATGTCTGGATGGGTTTAACAAAATCTAAGGTTTATGGTCCTTTTTTCTTTGCTGAAGCTACAGTTACGGGGCTTATTTATCTGGACATGTTGCAGCAATTCCTTGAACCTCAGCTGATTGGGGATAGGATTGTTAGTACCGTCGTCTATCAACATGATGGTGCTCCTTGTCACTATGCCAAAATTGTTCAGGATTATCTAAATGGACGTTTTCCAAATCGCTGGATCGGACGCGGAAGCAACAGACCTTGGCCAGCGAGATGACCAGATTTAACCCCTTTAGATTTCTTTGCATGGGGCTTTATCGAGTCGCACGTCTATCAGACGAAGATTACGAGTCTTGAAAACTTACGTACACGTATACGAACTGCTGCAGATAACATAACCCCGCAAATGCTCCAGAATGTGTTTAGAAATGCTGCGGAACGATTTGAGCTGTGCAGGGATACTGATGGGCGTCACGTCGAATCCTACTCTTAATTATTTAATAAATGTTACCACTTTATCATTTTATGATTGAATTCCATATAATTTCCAAGTGCTTCACAAAAATAGATCCTGACTTTATGTACACTCTGTATATAAAGTATAAATATATATAATGTTATAATGTTATAATGTTTCATACCAACAAAGACCCTAGGATCCACTCATGGCTGGTCTACCTAACTGTGTTCGTAATCGTGTATTGTGTATGTCCTCCGTGGTGGCGGAGGGGACCTACAATTTTACGTGGGTTCCGAACCACAAGAACATAAGAAATTTATGTAAAAACTGCCGGTAATTTGGCAACGACCAATTTTTACGAAACTAAATAATTATCAATTTAAAACTAATTAATTATCGATTTAAAACTAAAGATAGAATCTCTGGATCCAGAGGATCAAGTCATAATAGACTACTATCCACAAATGTTACACTCTATATCTATTTATAATGGACATGCAAATATATCAGATCCAAAGAATCCAGTCAATTTCATTACGGTATCCATCAAGTCACGGTCCATATCGATTGCGGACTAAGTCAAAATTTACAACCATATACATTACAATATAGTATACACTTACGAGGAAAAGTGTAGGTGTGGCTGTAAAGACTGTACAGTGATGTAGAAATGTGTGTGCACCCATTATGGGTCTCCCATTTAAAGGTGTTTGTGGGGCAAGTGAAGATCATGAGTTTTTCAATACCTCACAGTACTATGGGGGGCACCGCTCGGCAGAGGAATCTCTTTAAATGGGGTGTGTAAGGACAGAGAGTATCCCCTAACCCAAGACGCTGCCTCCCTATATCCCACAACACTTGTGCTGAGCTGTGGGATCTATCCCCAGAAAGCCTTAATTTTACTACCTTAAACTATACCCTTTCTATCAACATATGCGTCTAATCGATTTTTAAACATGTTTATAGACGTGCTACTAATTACTTCTACCGGCAAACTATTCCAGCTATTTACTATTCTATGCGTAAAAAAGATTTTCGCAACTGCTGTCTCGAACCTTCTACTTGTCAACTTACACCCGTTATTTCTAGTCCTATTATATTGAGATATTTCGAAAAAGCTATCTCTACGTTATCGAACCCATTCATAATTTTGAAAACCTGGATTAGATCACCCCTTAACCTCCTGGTCTCGAGTGTTGTCAATTTTAACTCCTTAAGCCTATCCTCGTACGACTTTGACCTAAGCGACAGAATCATCTTAGTTGCTCGTCTTTGAACTCTTTCGATTTTGTCTATATCTTTGCGCATATACGGATTCCAAAATTGGACCGCGTACTCCAAATGGGGTCTAACTAATGATTTATAAAGTGGAACTATAATATCGCGCGATTTGTACTCAAAATTTCGAGCTAAAAACCTAACACTTTGTTCGCCTTATTGACCGCTGCTGTACTTTGTTCGCTACTTTTAAATCACCAGTGACTATAACTCCTAAATCTTTTTCCTGCTCTACGCTTGTTAAATCTTTCCCTGACATACTATACGCAAATTTACCGTTACGCGAACCTATATGCAAAATTTTGCACTTATCAACGTTAAATCTCATTTGCCATGTGACTGACCAATCAACGATTTTATTCAGATCTTCCTGAATTTTACCTCTATCTTCGTCATTAATCGCCCTACCACCCAGCTTCGTGTCATCCGCAAACTTTGAAACTGTACTGACTAGGCCGACATCTAAATCGTTAATATATATAAGAAAAAGCAAGGGGCCCAATACAGAACCCTGAGGAACGCCACTCGCTACATTAGCCCAACACGACTCCGCTCCATCAACGACCACCCTCTGTTTCCTGCCTCGCAACCACTCTTCTAGCCAATTTATTACTACACCCCTGATTCCATGAGCCTTAGTTTTTTCAATGAGTCTTTTGTGCGGCACGGTGTCAAACGCTTTTTGAAAATCTAAATACACTACATCAACCGCCCGATGTCTATCGTAAACGTCAACCACGCTTTGGAAAAATTCTAAAAGATTAGTTAAGCAAGATGTTTCGCCTAAATCCGTGCTGCGTATTTCTAACAAGTTTATGGTATTCTAAGTGTTCGACTATACGATCCCTAATTATTGATTCGAAAAGCTTACCTACAACAGACGTTAAACTGATTGGCCTATAATTTCCCGCCGCACCTTTATCGCCTTTCTTAAAGATAGGTGTTACGTTTGCTAACTTGAAATTATCTGGTACGCACCCCTCAGAAATAGACGCATTAAAAATCTTTGTTAGCGGCACAACAATGCTATCTTTTAATTCTTTTAGTTGTATGGGATATATGGAATCCGGACCCGGTGATTTACGCGTTTTCATTTTATCAATATAGCGCATTACTTCCCCTTCACTAACGACAATATTATCCAAAATATTACCATTATCAAAAGGTATTATGTCTCTGACCGTAGGGATGTTCGTTACATCTTCTATAGTAAAAACTGACGTAAAAAATTCGTTTAGCAAGGTAGCCATTTCCTTGTTTTCAGAAACTTGATCTCCATTTACATTTTTTAATGGACCTAAGACACTTTTTACTGGATTTCTATTATTGACGTATTGAAAGAATCGCTTGGGGTTTTCTTTACCGTCACGAGCTATGGAGATTTCAAATTCGCGTTTTGACTTTTTTATTACACTTTTAGCTTCACGCCTTAGAGATATGTAGTTGTTTCGTAACAACAGATTATCTTTATCGCACTTATATAGCCTATAAGCCCTATCTCTACTCTTTATAATGTCTCCTACTCTACAAGTAAACCACAAGGGCTTGTTGTTTACTTTCGCACGCTTAATTTTGTACTGTACACATTCCTCATTTATAGTCCTAAATACCGTTACGAACGATTCCCACATTAGTTTTGCGTTGGAGTTCCCCATTACGTTTTCCCAATTGACGTGTGAAAATTTATTTCGAAATTACTAAAGTCTGCGTGCTGGAAGTTAGGAATTTTAGTCGAGTTACTTGGCTTCGAGTGACTTACTGAGAGGACAAACTCTACCATATTGTGATCGCTATTGCTCAACGGTTCTATTACTTGAAGATCAGTAATTAGCCTATCATCCGTAGTTATTACTAAATCTAAAATACTGTCCAACCTCGTAGGTTCCCCAACCTTTTGAATAAGAAAAACTATCCTCGAGAAAATTAACTAAACGACTACCTTCCGCGTCTCCTGCATTGTATCGTAATTCACGTTGGCGCAATTAAAGTCACCCATAACTAAAGCCTGCTCACTACCAATTATTCTCTTTAGTTCACGATATAACGCTTCGTCCGTAGCAGCTGTTTGATTTGGGGGCCTATATATAACCGCAACAAGAAGTTTGAAATCGTTCAATTTAAGTTCTGCTATAGTCGAATCTATCGGTTCTGGAATTGAGTGCTTTACTTCTATAACGTTCGCAATATTATCTTTGATATACAACATAACACCGCCTCCTCGCCTACCTATTCTGTTTTTAACAAAAAGTCTATAACCTTTAATTTGATAGACGTGCTACTAATTACTTCTACCGGCAAACTATTCCAGCTATTTACTATTCTATGCGTAAAAAAGTTTTTCGCAACTGCTGTCTCGAACCTTCTACTTGTCAACTTACACCCGTTATTTCTAGTCCTATTATATTGAGATATTTCGAAAAAGCTATCTCTATCTACGTTATCAAACCCATTCATAATTTTGAAAACCTGGATTAGATCACCCCTTAACCTCCTAGTCTCGAGAGTAGTCAATTTTAACTCCTTAAGCCTATCCTCGTATGACTTTGACCTAAGAGACGGAATCATCTTAGTTGCTCGTCTTTGAACTCTTTCGATTTTGTCTATATCTTTGCGCATATGCGGATTCCAAAATTGGACCGCGTACTCCAAATGGGGTCTAACTAATGATTTATAAAGAGGAACTATAATATCGCGCGATTTGTACTCAAAATCTCGAGCTATAAACCCTAACACTTTGTTCGCCTTATTGACCGCTGCTGTACTTTGTTTAGCTACTTTTAAATCACCAGTGACTATAACTCCTAAATCTTTTTCCTGCTCTACGCTTGTTAAATCTTTCCCTGACATACTATACGCAAAATTACCGTTACGCGAACCTATATGCAAAATTTGGCACTTATCCACGTTAAATCTCATTTGCCATGTGACTGACCAATCAACGATTTTATTCAGATCTTCCTGAATTTTACCTCTATCTTCGTCATTAATCGCCCTACCACCCAGCTTCGTGTCATCCGCAAACTTTGAAACTGTACTGACTAGGCCGACATCTAAATCGTTAATATATATAAGAAAAAGCAAGGGGCCCAATACAGAACCCTGAGGAACGCCACTCGCTACATTAGCCCAACACGACTCCGCTCCATCAACGACCACCCTCTGTTTCCTGTCTCGGAACCACTCTTCTAGCCAATTTATTACTACACCCCTGATTCCATGAGCCTTAGTTTTTTCAATGAGTCTTTTGTGCGGCACGGTGTCAAACGCTTTTTGAAAATCTAAATACACTCAACCGCCCGATGTCTATCGTAAACGTCAACCACGCTTTGAAAAATTCTAAAAGATTAGTTAAGCAAGATTTGTTTCGCCTAAAACCGTGTTGCGTATTTTCTAACTAGATTATGCACTTCTAAGTGTTCGACTATACGATCCCTAATTATTGATTCCAGTAGCTTACCTACAACAGACGTTAAACTGATTGGCCTTTAATTTCCCGCGCACCTTTATCGCCTTTCTTAAAGATAGGTGTTACGTTTGCTAACTTGAAATTATCTGGTACGCACCCCTCAGAAATAGACGCATTAAAATCTTTGTTAGCGGCACAACAATGCTATCTTTTAATTTTTAGTTGTATGGGATATATGGAATCCGGACCCGGTGATTTACGCGTTTTCATTTTATCAATATAGCGCATTACTTCCCCTTCACTAACGACAATATTATCCAAAATATTACCATTATCAAAAGCTATTATGTCTATGCCGTAGGGATATAAAAATATATATATATATAAAATATATATATATATATATATATATATATATATATAAAATATATATATATATACAAAATATATATATATATTATAAAATATATATATATATATACACCGTACGATGGGGTAACTGGGCACCTGCAGGGGTAACTGGGCACTACTAAATTAAGGTACATTTCGTTATTATTTTTTCATTTTAGGTACCTATACCTATTACATAGGTAGATACTTACAATTTATGGAAAAAATTCATACTGTTATATAACAAAATTTACCTTAAACTTAGTAGTGCCCAGTTACCCCTGCAGGTGCCCAGTCGTGTTTTATCGAGTGTCGAGTGTTATCAATTGAATAAGTGGTTTTCGTTGGAGTGTTTTAAAAAAAAAGTGTTCCGTGCATTCTTAACTAAATTACTTCGTGCTACTAATCATTCATTAACGAATATATTTCACTTATTGACGTTATTCAGTACTATATTATTTGATCAAACCAAGGCTACTGAACGTGGCTTGCCTTGTTTGGTTTTCAAATCAATCAGAAAACGTGCAGTCATAAGGTTGAAATTCCCTTGGTTTGCCTTTGTTGTTTTTCAAATCTATCAGAATCGTGGTTTCTTAAGGTTCATTTTTCCTTCACACACTCCCTGACCTCTAAAAGGGTCACCTACCGTGGGAAAAAAAGGATTAAGTCAGTAAACAGCGACCAGATAAGTTTCATTTAATACTTTTTCTTTAGCATTTCTTTCGTCGGTAGCTTAATTATATATTCATTTAGCATAAAATTGTTACAAGAACCTGTTTTTGCGTTTCAAGAACAATTTTGCGGGTTTTCGCAGGTGACGGCACAATAAGCACGCGGTAGACCTACGTTGTAATTTATTAATTTCCAAACGCTCGTTTTTTTTTGTTTTTTTGTTGTTCAACTAATAAAAAGCATGGCACCCCCGTCAAGTACTTGCAGTCACTGTGAAGGGAAATTTGCTACTTACGCGTTTTCAATGGCTAATAATAATGATCAGTTAGTTTGCAGGTGGTGCTCAAGCATGGAAGTGCTGAGGAGCGAGTTAGAAGGTGAGAGGGAGGCCAGGGTGAGACTTGAAGAAAGCGTGATGCTCCTGACGGCAAAATTAGAATCCCTTGAGACTCCAGTTACGACCCCTCCTGCCTCAGTTTCTACTAATAATATAAATAGCCCTCTCTCTTCCCCTAGTTCCCAACCCTTCGTTCGAGTGCGAACTGGAGCCCCATTGAGAAAAGCAAAGACCTGTCTACCAGTAATAACAAGCAATAAGTTTTCTGTTTTAGGTTTCGAAGATGCTGATGAACCGGAAATACGACTCGTTGGCGATTCCATTGTTCGAGGGCTGCTAGAGGAATTCTGTGGGAGAAACCTCGTCGTAGGCGCCGTTACTGCTACCCTGGGCAAGGGTGGAGGATATAACTAATAGTGTTGACCATTTTACAGACGGTACCACCGAGGACACAACGTATGTTATCATGTCGGTACTAATAACGTTTTAAATTCTAGATCGGAAGAACTGCTGGCTAGGTACAGGGACTTATTAGAGCGATTAAAGGAGAAACAAATAAGATTGTTTAACAGGTATACTTCCTCGAATTACCAACGAAGCGATTTCTACAGCAAGGCGACCTATATTAACAATAACCTAAAATCTCTTTGCCAACAGAAGGAGTGCATTTGCAAATTTTTGTAACAGTTTCTACGGCAGGAGGGACTGTTTCTCGAAGATGGACTTCATCTTAATGAAGTTGGAGCTGCGCGTTTAGGAAGACTATTTCATAATACTGTCTCTTCTTTTCAGGCTGCCGTAACCCGAACGGTCCCAGCGTAAACTCCACAAATTCCCCGCGCTCGCGAAGGTGTCGCAATTACAAACAATTGAGGTTCTATCCTTAAATGCTCTTAGCCTACGAAATAAAATAAACGAATTTTTTCTTAATTGCTTGTAAAGACTATGATTTAATTGCGATAAATGAATAGTGGCTTAGCACTGAAACACGTGACTTTGTAGGGAGTATCAAATTAAAGGTTATAGACTTTTTTTTAAAAACAGAATAGGTAGGCGAGGAGGCGGGTTATGTTGTATATCAAAGATAATATTGCGAACGTTATAGAAGTAAAGCACTCAATTCCAGAACAGATAGATTCGACTATAGCAGAACTTAAATTGAACGATTTCAAACTTCTTGTTGCGGTTATATATAGGCCCCCAAATCAAACAGCTGATACGGACAAAGCGTTATATCGTGAACTGAAGAAAATAATCGGTAGTGAGCAGGCTTTA
>JAJOZX010004497.1:382500-400728 GCA_023014485.1 Bathynomus jamesi
GCAGGGAGACGCGGAAGGTAATCGTTTAGTTAATTTTCTCGAGGATAGCTTTCTTATTCAAAAGGTTGGGGAACCTACGAGGTTGGACAGTATTTTAGATTTAGTAATAACTACGGATGATAGGCTAATTACTGATCTTCAAGTAATAGAACCGTTGAGCAATAGCGATCACAATATGGTAGAGTTTGTCCTCTCAGTAAGTCACTCGAAACCAACTAACTCGACTAAAATTCCTAGCTTCCAGCACGCAGACTTTAGTAAATTTCGAAATAAATTTTCACACGTCAATTGGGAAAACGTAATGGGGAACTCCAACGCAAAACTAATGTGGGAATCGTTCGTAAGGTATTTAGGACTATAAATGAGGAATGTGTACCGTACAAAATTAAGCGTGCGAAAGTAAACAACAAGCCCTTGTGGTTTACTTCTAGAGTAGGAGACATTATAAAGAGTAGAGAGAGGGCTTATAGGCTATACAAGTGCGATAAAGATAATCTGTTGTTACGAAACAACTACATATCTCTAAGGCGTGAAGCTAAAAGTGTAATAAAAAAGTCAAAACGCGAATTTGAAATCTCCATAGCTCGTGACGGTAAAGAAAACCCCAAGCGATTCTTTCAATACGTCAATAATAGAAATCCAGTAAAAAGTGTCTTAGGTCCATTAAAAAATGGAAATGGAGATCTAGTCTCTGAAAACAAGGAAATGGCTACCTTGCTAAACGAATTTTTTACGTCAGTTTTTACTATAGAAGATGTAACGAATATCCCTACGGTCATAGACATAATACCTTTTGATAATGGTAATATTTTGGATAATATTGTCGTTAGTGAAGGGGAAGTAATGCGCTATATTGATAAAATGAAAACGCGTAAATCACCGGGTCCGGATTCCATATATCCCATACAACTAAAAGAATTAAAAGATAGCATTGTTGTGCCGCTAACAAAGATTTTTAATGCGTCTATTTCTGAGGGGTGCGTACCAGATAATTTCAAGTTAGCAAACGTAACACCTATCTTTAAGAAAGGCGATAAAGGTGCGGCGGGAAATTATAGGCCAATCAGTTTAACGTCTGTTGTAGGTAAGCTACTGGAATCAATAATTAGGGATCGTATAGTCGAACACTTAGAAGTGCATAATCTGGTTAGAAATACGCAGCACGGTTTTAGGCGAAACAAATCTTGCTTAACTAATCTTTTAGAATTTTTCCAAAGCGTGGTTAACGTTTACGATAGACATCGGGCGGTTGATGTAGTGTATTTAGATTTTCAAAAAGCGTTTGACACCGTGCCGCACAAAAGACTGATTGAAAAAACTAAGGCTCATGGAATCAGGGGTGTAGTAATAAATTGGCTAGAAGAATGGTTGCGAGGCAGGAAACAGAGGGTGGTCGTTGATGGAGCGGAGTCGTGTTGGGCTAATGTAGCGAGTGGCGTTCCTCAGGGTTCTGTATTGGGCCCCTTGCTTTTTCTTATATATATTAACGATTTAGATGTCGGCCTAGTCAGTACAGTTTCAAAGTTTGCGGATGACACGAAGCTGGGTGGTAGGGCGATTAATGACGAAGATAGAGGTAAAATTCAGGAAGATCTGAATAAAATCGTTGATTGGTCAGTCACATGGCAAATGAGATTTAACGTGGATAAGTGCAAAATTATGCATATAGGTTCGCGTAACGGTAATTTTGCGTATAGTATGTCAGGGAAAGATTTAACAAGCGTAGAGCAGGAAAAAGATTTAGGAGTTATAGTCACTGGTGATTTAAAAGTAGCGAAACAAAGTACAGCGGCGGTCAATAAGGCGAACAAAGTGTTAGGTTTTATAGCTCGAAATTTTGAGTACAAATCGCGCGATATTATAGTTCCTCTTTATAAATCATTAGTTAGACCCCATTTGGAGTACGCGGTCCAATTTTGGAATCCGCATATGCGCAAAGATATAGACAAAATCGAAAGAGTTCAAAGACGAGCAACTAAGATGATTCCGTCTCTTAGGTCAAAGTCGTACGAGGATAGGCTTAAGAGTTAAAATTGACTACACTCGAGACTAGGAGGTTAAGGGGTGATCTAATCCAGGTTTTCAAAATTATGAATGGGTTTGATAACGTAGATAGAGATAGCTTTTTCGAAATATCTCAATATAATAGGACTAGAAATAACGGGTGTAAGTTGACAAGTAGAAGGTTCGAGACAGCAGTTGCGAAAAACTTTTTTACGCATAGAATAGTAAATAGCTGGAATAGTTTGCCGGTAGAAGTAATTAGTAGCACGTCTATAAACATGTTTAAGAATCGATTGGACGCGCATGTTGATAGAAAGGGTATAGTTTAAGGTAGTAAAATTAAGGCTTTGGGGATAGATCCCACAGCTCAACACAAGTGTTGTGGGATATAGGGGGCAGCGTCTTGGGTTAGGGGATACTCTCTGTCCTTACACACCCCATTTAAAGAGATTCCTCTGCCGAGCGGTGCCCCCATAGTACTGTGAGGTATTGAAAAACTCATGATCTTCACTTGCCCCACAAACACCTTTAAATGGGAGACCCATAATGGGTGCACACACATTTCTACATTACTGTACAGTCTTTACAGCCACACCTACACTTTTCCTCGTAAGTGTATATATTGTAATGTATATGGTTGTAAATTTGACTTGGTCCGCAATCGATATGACCGTGACTTGATGGATACCGTAATGAAATTGACTGGATTCTTTGGATCTGATATATTTGCATGTCCGTTATAAATAGATATAGAGTGTAACATATTTGTGGATAGTAGTCTATTATGACTTGATCCTCTGGATCAGAGATTCTATCTTTAGTTTTAAATCGATAATTAATTATTTTTAAATTGATAATTATTTAGTTTCGTAAAAATTGGTCGTTGCCAATTTACCGGCAGTTTTTACATAAATTTCTTATGTTCTTGTGGTTCGGAACCCACGTAAAATTGTAGGTCCCCTCCGCCACCACGGAGGACATACACAATACACGATTACGAACACAGTTAGGTAGACCAGCCATGAGTGGATCCTAGGGTCTTTGTTGGTCTGAAACATTATAACATACATTATAACTATATATATATATATATATATATATATATATATATATATATATATATATATATATATATATATATATATATATATATATATATATATATATATATATATATATATATATATATATATATATATATATATATATATATATATATATATAAAATATATAGATATATATATGAAATATTTCACGAAAGTAACACGTAAAAATATTTATGATGAATAAAACCACGAAGGAAAGGAAACACAAAATGGTGCTCAAGCGCTTTCGTCTAATGACATCCTCAGGAACACTGAAGTACATAAAAGGGTTACAGCCTATATATAGGTTACAGAGAGAAAAAATAAATAATAAATATATATATATATATATATATATATATATATATATATATATGCAATAAACGGAGAAGTAAAAATAAAAATTAAAAATTAAAGGATTATCAGAGAGGCATACAGATTTGTTAGGAAAAAATATCGATTTTTAGCACAAGATCAAATGAATTATAAAAATACAAATTTATACTGGAAATCTGCCGGGTTTTAACACTCTGCCTTTTTTGGTTAAGTTTCGATGTATATAAAAATAAAATGAAAATTAAAAGTTAATAAAGTAGCATAGAAGTTTACCAAAGATTTAGCGTTCTACCCTTCTTATCTAATCTGTTTTGAAGGAATTCAAAACAACAGGATCGAGTTGAAAAAGACCTTTGCTTATGTTGAAGTTATTTGAAAGTTGGATAATGGCAGACTCAAGAATATTTCTATTAACAATGTTGCTAGAGTGGAATAAAACTGAAGCATTATTCCAATCAATACAGTGGGATAACTCTGACAAATGGACAAAAAGGGCACTGGACAACTGTCCTGTTCTAACGGAATATTGATGCTGTTTTATACGTGTGTGCAAATCCTTTCCCGTCTGACCTATGTAAAAGGAATCACATTTGTTTACACCCAATTTTATAGATAATGCCTGAATTATGGTAGGGCTATTTTTTACTATGATATTTTCACAATATTGTTATATGAAAATACTACATTAATATCCAAAAGTTTAAGTACATTAGCAATGCCTAAAAAGCCCGGGAAAAATGGAAGTACTAAAATATTTTTTGACAAAGTACGAGTGTTATTATTGACACGATAGAAAGTTCGTTTTGCCTTGTTGAGACAAGATTCCATAACGCAGATGGATAACACAGATCACTTCCAATACCGTTGATTTTTTCCAATTCGGCATCGATGTATTCCGGACTGGCGATCCTAAGGGCGCGGAGAAACATTGATGAAAAAATGGCCTTCTTAGTGGGGGTGTCATGTCCCGAGTAAAAGTGTACGTAGGACAAATTGTGTTTCCTTTCCTTCGTGGTTTTATTCATCGTATATATATAATATATATATAATAGATATATATATATATATAGATATATATATATATATATATATATATATATATGTACAATATATATATATGGAAGAAAAATGACAAAGTTATATATGTTGAGAAGTTCATGGCAACATTACTAAAGATGACAGAACCCAAGCAACAATGCTATTAGATATTATGGAACATTACGCCCTTACCCAGGAAATCTGTGAAGCCACGAGAAAGGAGAACGTTTTGGATTAATGTGGACAAATAACAACGAGATAATAATAAATAAAAAAGTAACGCGCACAAAGTTCTCCGACCATAACCTCATCGATATACAATTGAAGTTAGCACCCAGATGTCCGAAAACGCATCCCGAGAGGCAGATGGAATATTTGAAGGCTTAAACATAAATTCAAAGAAAGTAAATTGGAAAAACGTAAATAAGATTTAAAGGAGCTAAATTGGGAATTGCTACTACACGAGAAGACTCCACAATAAATACTATGTATAATAGAGACGGAAACCAAACCTATAATACTGAAACATATTCCAGAGAGACAGGAAAGAAAACGTAGCAAGCTCGAGAGGAAAATCAGGACTCTATTCAGGCAACGAAGACAAACCGTAAAACATCTCCACAGATGCAGAACTGATGCAAAGAGACTCAAACTAGAGAGGAAACTTGGCGAAATAGAAATGGACCTAAAGCAAACATTCATACATAAGACAAACGAGGAGGAAAACAAGGTAGCAGAAACATAAAAAATAACCCAAAATACTTCTACACTTTTGCGAAAAGGAAAATGCAGTGTAAAGAGAGTATTGGACCGTTGATAGACGGGGAGGCCGAATACACAAATGACCCGAAAGAAATAAGTGAACTGCTTAGGGAACAATTTAAATCTGTGTTTAGCACCCCTAAGTCCGAGATGGAAGTGGAAAACCCAGACGAGTTTTTCGACATTGAAACAGATCAACCAAGAACAAATCCCGGCACAAACCTATTAATGGACTTCGAGTTCACGGAAGGAGATGTAATTACGGCCTTATCACAGATGCGAGACAATTCAGCGCCAGGGCCAGACACATGGAGTGCCACATTTCTGAAGAAATGCAAAGAGTATTGCAAAACCGCTATACTTACTATGGAGGAAATCACTCGACACAGGACGAATTCCACTCCCCTTAACCCTTTACTTCCTAAAAGGACAAATTTGTCCTCTTTTAAAAAAACACTAATAAACGGGAAACTGTTCTTGGTATTGGCTGGCAAGCCGTTTGGGACGCTTCTGTCATCTTTTGTGAACGATTGATGTACGGTAATTCATATTTGGTATCCAACTAAAGCTCAGTTGGAGGGAAAACGCTGCCTGCGTTTGATGTTGTGCAAATTTCCTACACCTGAAGATTTTGATACGTCATGGATCCTCAACCAGGTAATGTAATGTTGACTTATCTACATATTTTATGAGAGATTGTTATGTGAAAGAACATGTGACTTTGATAAAATTGATAATTATTACTGAAATGTTATTATGCAACCACTTCATAAGGGGACTAAATTGTCACATTCAGCGCATGAATGATGTTTGATGAGTATGGGCTTTTTTAGTGAATGTTTGGACTACTACTGCTGATGTAAGTAGACCTTTATACTTTCTTCAAAATTTTATCATAGTTCACCATTGAATTAGTATTTCTTTCAGGTAATTTCTAAAAAAAATGTAATTAATTTATGGGGAACTTAGCAAAGTTGTTTCTTTTGTAGTTCTTTTGTAGCCGCTGCCCCACGAATGACTAAGCGTCCACGGATAAGCAGGGAAAGACTGTTTTGGGAAGAAATGCGTGAAAGACAGATCACACCAACAGTTCCTATCTATGATGTGCGTAATGATGATACTGAAGATATACTCAGTCCCATAGACTACTTTCGAATTTTTTTTACAGATGATCTATTGGGTAGCATTGTAGAACAATCTAATCTATACTCGGTTCAGAAAAATGCGAATAAACCACTTGCCATTGATTGTATGGAGTTAGAACAATGGTTAGGGTTATGTATGTACATGTCGGTTAGTAAAATACCAAATACTAGACTTCACTGGTGCACTTTATTGGTGCAATAAATGAAAGGGTAAATTCAGTTATGAGCAGAGACAGATGGGAGGAAATAAAATCAAATTTACATATTGTAGACAATACACAGCTTGACAAAGATGACAGATTATCCAAAGTAAGACCTCTAGTTAACCACCTCAAATCAAAATTTCAAAAGATTGCTATGACAGAACATTTGTGTGTGGATGAACAATAGTTCCCTTCAAAGGACGGTCTTGCATGAAGCAGTATTTACCTAAAAAACCACACAAATGGGGCTATAAAATTTGTGTTGGCAGACCACATGGTATGGTGTATGATTTTATGCCCTATACAGGCAAAATAGAACCTGTAAATAATCCCAATGTTCCAGACCTCAAACCAAGTTCTAATGTTGTACTTCATCTTGCTGAGAGCATTCCTCCTTTTCAGAATCATAAATTGTATTTCGACAATTGGTTCACATCATTGCCTCTTCTTCATCATCTTGCTTCTCGTGGAATATGGTGTTGCGGCACTGTACAGCAGAATAGACTACCAAATTTGACATTTATGTCTGACAAACAACTAAAAGCTCTTGGTTGAGGTTATTTTGATGAGTGGAAGACCAAATATGAGGATAGTACCAATATCACAGCGGTAAAGTGGCTGGACACAAAACCAGTATGCCTTGTATCAACATTTGCATCAGCACACCCAATAGATAAGTGTTCAAGGTTTGACAGAAAGATAAAGGAAAACATTGAAATTCCTAGACCTGCTATTGTTACAGTCTATAACAAACACATGGGGGTATTGACTTGAATGACCAATTGATTGCATATTACAGGATGTCCTTCAGGTCAAAAAAATACTACCAAAGACTCATCTTTCATTTGATTGATTTGACGGTGGTAAATTGTTGGTTGTTGTATAAACGAGCAGCAAGTGCACTCGATGTCAATGTTAGGAAGCAAAATTCTCTTTGTGAATTCAAAATTCGACTTTCCAATTCTCTTTGTATGGTGGTAAACACATGGAAAATAGAAGAGGAAGACCAAGTTGTAACACTGTGGGAAAAGCCTTGAGTTGAAGAAGAAAACCAGGAGAGCAACAAAGCCAATTCCAGAGACAGATATAAGAAAAGATAAAATGGGACACTTCCCTATGGTTTCGTCCAATAGGGAAAAATGCAACTACCTGGTTGTCACGGAAAGGTGACAATGTACTGCAAAAAGTGTGAGGTACATTTATGTTGCGACTCAAGAAGAAATTGTTTCCTAGACTTTCACACAAAATAAACCCATAACACTATAGGAACTCAAAATAATCATTTTTTCCAAATTTTAATGTTATTATAATTTTGGGTGCATTATTTTGGGATGCATAGGCCTGTTCATCCCAAATATATTTTATTTACAAATAAGTATTAGTTAAAGTTACTACGTAAAATTTATAACGTCTAAACTAAGGAAACTAAGGAAAATATTAAAAATTTAGCAGCTGTATTTAGTTTTCTATTTTTAAGGAAAATTTTAATTGACCTCGTATGCCTGAAAGGACAAATTAGTCCCGTTTATGATTTTTGTTTATTTTCAATACAAATCTGAAAATTGAGGTTTTGATTGTTTATATGACCCTTCATAAAGGTACTTTTGTGTGAAAAAAAAATTTTGGTTCCATACAAAAAAATCAGGAAGTAAAGGGATAAAGAACGCTAATATTGCCCCCCTATTTAAAGGTGGTAACAGAGCTTATCGGCCAGTGGCTCTCACCTCACACCTTATAAAGTGTTTTGAACGCATAATTAGAGCCAAAATTACCTACTACCTACAAGAAAAAGACTTATACAACCCAAATCAACATGGCTTCAGGGCGGGTAGATCATGCCTGTCACAGCTACTAGACCACCAGGAGAAAATATTAGGAACATTGTGTCGAGGACAAAACATTGATGTAATATATACTGATTTTGCTAAAGCCTTCGATAAATGTGACCATGGAATCATAGCACACAAACTTAAGGATACAGGAATTACTGGAAACCTAGGAAGGTGGATATTTAATTTCTTGACGCAAAGAACTCAAAGAGTGGTGGTAAACGGAGTTAAATCGGAAGTCTCGGAAGTCGTGAGCTCTGTCCCACAAGGGACAGTATTAGCTCCCTTGCTGTTCATAATAATGATTGCAGATATTGATGCAGATATTAAGGACAGTATTGTATCATGCTTCGCAGATGACACGAAGATATGTAAGGAAATATTGAACGAAGATGACATAAGGAAACTACAAAACGACATTGAAACATTATTCCAGTGGGCAGAAGACAACAATATGAAGTTCAACAAAGAAAAATTCCAACTTCTAAGATATGGTAATAATAAAGAGCTACAGAAAAAAGGGTACAAAACTCCGCAAGCCAAACAGATAACACCAAATCCACAAGTCAGGGATCTTGGAGTAATAATGTCGTCGGATGCAGAATTCAGAGAGCACTATAAAATCAAAATCACAACGGCTAGAAAAATAATGGGAATCATCTGGAGGAGCTTCCGCAGCAGGAAAGCAAACATCATGCTCAAATTATGGAAGAGTCTAGTCCTACCAATAATTGAGTATTGCTCAGTACTCACAAGCCCACACAGAAAAAGAGACATTGCGAGCATTGAAGCTATACAAAGGACTTTTACGTCTAAGATAGAGGAAACGGAAGGTGAAGACTACTGGTCTCGACTACAATCCCTGGAACTCTACTCTCTTGAAAGAAGGCGAGAGCGGTACACAATAATATACATATGGAACATACTTGAGGCTCTGTCCCTAACCTCAGAAATGAAATAGAAACAAACTGGAATGAGAGAAGAGGCAGATTTTGTACGGTCCCAGCTGCGGTGGACAAGAGCCATGAAAACGAGGATGGAAAATACCCTCAGAATACGGGGCCCAAAGCTTTTCAATGTCCTTCCAAAAGAAGTGAGGAATCTCCAGCACACCAACCTGAATAACTTCAAGAACCAGCTGGACAGATTCTTGTGCAAAGTCCCTGACCAGCCATGCGTGGCTGGCTACGAGGGCAGGAGGCGATCAGAGAGCAATTCCCTCCTTCACCAAGTCCCGCAAATGAGGCGGGATGCTGCAGAGGGGTCGACCGCAGGTCGATCCTGAACCGTCGTTCAAACTCAACAAAAGTAAACAAAAGTAAAATATATATTTATATATATATATATAAAAATATATATATATATATAATATATATATATATATATATATATATATATATATAATATATATATATATATATATATATATATATATATATATATATATATATATATATATACAGGGCGTCCCAAAAAAATGTATACACACTTTAAATACTTATAAAGGCAGTGTTTATTAAAATACATTTCATTTTCAAAATGTAATAGAATCTACAGACATTATTTAATTGTTTTGTCAACGCCTGTTTTCAAACTGACGTCCGTTCTGGTCCAGGCACTGATAACGCGAAGCAATGGAATCGCAAACATCACGAAACATTTCGTTTGGTATTTGTGTGCATTCTCGTTCAATGGCTGCTCTCAATTCAGCGACTGTTGCAGGTTTTATAGCGTAGACTTTGTCTTTTAAGTATCCCCATAAAAAAAAGTCTAGTGGTGTGAGGTCTTGTGAACGCGGAGGGTATTCTACGAAACCCCTTCGTCCAATCCACATCCACATCGTGCCAAGTACCACTCGCAATACTCCACTCTTCGGTCCGGATCATCTTCATTAATAGCATGGACTAATCTTGGAATGTAACTTTTCCATTGACAGCGCTTCAAAATGCGTTGGACAGACGATTCTGAAATTCCTACCTCACGACTCGCTTGCCGCACAGATTTTCTTGGACTGTGGTGATACGTTTCCAGTACTCTTGCTTTGTGGGGCTTGTCGATGTCCGTGGTCTTCCGGAACGCTTCTTGTGGACATTCTGAACAGTTCCATCGGCTTCAAACTTATCTCTAATTCGAGTGATGGTAAGTCGCGTTGGTGGATCTCTTCTAAACACCCTCCTAAACTGTCTTTGCACTTCAACTGCGTTTTCACACTTCCAGTAGCATTTTAGAATGAATTTCCTTTGTTCAAAGCTCAGTCAGACTGCCATTATTAATTCTAATGGGTTTAACTTGGAAAGAAAGAAACATCAATTGAGCTATCAGCTGTTAAAGTGTGTATACATTTTTTTGGGACGCCCTGTGTATATATATATATATATATTATATATAATATATATATATATATATATATAAAATATATATATATATATATCAAAGCTATTGACTTCTCCTTAGGGAAACGGAGCTTACAGATGAAAAGAAGGATCAACACAACGGCAAACATTTCATTTATTTGTACATCAGACGTTTCGACAAATCTTTTGTCATCATCAGTGAGTTAAGTCTTAAAACCTTAAAACAAAATTGAAAAGTGAAAGTTACATCAATACAATATTAAAACCATTAAAATTAAAACCTTAAAGCAAAATGAAAATTGCATCAATACAAAATTAAAATCATTTAAATTTCATCACTATAAAAACTAAAATTAAATTAAATTTCATCACTATAAAAACTAAAATTAAATTACCTCAATAGGTAAATACACAATGTTTACATCCACCTCCATACTTGGCAAAGTCTAAGGGAACACTGGATGGTCAGAGGATTAGAAAGGGTATGTCTGTGAAAAACGGTTGGTTAGTCAAAGAGTTGTAATTTGTAGGATGAGCTATTATTATTAAGGGAGGGTTTGTTTCTATAGATGTACAAAGATTCTAAAATTCGGAGTTCTGTAAGGTTAT
This sequence comes from Bathynomus jamesi, assembly GCA_023014485.1. NCBI lineage: Eukaryota > Metazoa > Arthropoda > Malacostraca > Isopoda > Cirolanidae > Bathynomus > Bathynomus jamesi. Next base: position 393,866 of record JAJOZX010004497.1, read on the forward strand.
TGGATCTAGTTAAAATTTCAAACTGAGTTTTGTGAAGGGGATGGTCGTTTTCATTACTATGGTTTCTAATTGCGGATTGTGGAGGGCTACTGAGGGGACGGTTGGTACGGACTGACAAGCCCAAATGTTGAGAAAGGCGCACCTCCAGTTGGAGTTGAGTGCTGCCAATATACGCAGCCTTACAGCTGTCGCACGTGTATTTGTAAACAACATTGGGGCATACAGTTTTGGGGAATTCATCTTTGAACTTTAAAAAATTTGATAATTTAAGTGGGTTGACGAAGGCGAATCTAAAATTTATTTGGGGATAACTAGACTTGAGTAGTTTGGACAATTCACCTCGAATACGCAATGATAAATAACCATAAAAAGGTAATTTAATATATCTGGTTTCTTTTGTACTGTAGTTATGGGGAGTTTAGTATCAAAAGTGTTATTTAAAAATTTCTTTAATTGGTTATCGAATAGATGAGAAGGGTAGTAATTGTTAATAAAGTACTGTTTTAAAAATTTAAATTCTTCGTTTAACGAAAAGTAATCCGAACAAATACGGTAACTTCTTGTTAATAATGTTACTATAGCACTAATCTTATATTTATAAAACATACAATTTAAATAATTGGTTCCCAAGCCAGTAAAAGTTTGTTTCCGAAATAGTGAAGTATGGAACTTATTATGGGCCCGTTTAACTAAACATCCAGGAAAGGTAAACTATTATTTGTTTCGTTTCACACGTGTACTTAATATTACTATGTTGTTTATTAAGATAATCAAGAAAAAGTTTTACGTGTGAAGGATGGTTAAATATTAAGAAAGTGTCATCCACGTATCTTCTGTAAATATGGGTTTAAAACTACTAGGACAATTTTTCAACCAAATTTCTTCGTAATGGCAAAGAAATGCATTTGCTAGTGTTGGGCTTAACGGGGAACCCATAGCTACCCCATCAATTTGGCTGTAAAGGTTGCTATTAAATAAGAAAAGATTATCAAAACACACTATTTCGAGAAGGTTTTTAAATTGAGTCTGAGTGAGGCCATTAATAAGAGTATTATCAGTAGTGAATAACTTATTTAGTATGATATTTAATGTTTCTTTTAACGGGACATTTGTGATGAGAGTTTCTTGTCTAAGTGCAAAAGTTATAATATTGTGCCTAATTTCCTTAGATTTAAACTTTATAATAAACGCCTCCACAACTCCAAACTATATAAATCATGGCAACATAAATTATTAAATTTGGAGCTTCAATCGAAAACTAAAACAGTGAGTTTTCTCAAGCTGAAATATAAGAATTCTCTGTTTGGTCTAAAATCTAGGGTGTCTTATATTGATTACACAGGTCAACAAAAAATTTTTTTTTTCGTTGCCAAGGAAATTCGTACGAATTTAGGGTATTTTGGGGTTGCTGAATTCCAAAATGAAAGTAGTTTTTCCGATTTGGCTCTAGTTCTTGAGATAATGAATACCCTCAATTAATAGGAAACGTAACCATAACGCGTGCATATGGGAAACTACCGGAACATTCTAGATGGTGAGACACGCGAATATTCTTAGTGTTTACTCCGCGATCATTCTAGAATATTCCCCCCACCGTATATAAGTCATCGGCCACCCAACCAGTAAGTAGGCTCCGCCTGAACATTAAATTTTTTGCATTTTTACGTGTTTCAATGGGGTACCAATTATCTCATAATTATGTCATATTCGGAATCAGTACCACAAAGTTACCCCAAAATCACTCTAATATGATTGGCAATAAAATGAGTGTTGACCAGTGTTATCATTGTTTAGTTACTAAATTTCAAACTTGCTGTGATAAAATTGTCAATAGACATAAAAGGATACATGCTGCCAAATTGGAAAAATTGGGAATCACTCAGTCGTTTTTTAATAATCCAGATAATTTTATTTTTAATTTCTCTAATAGAGTTTTAAGTATTAGAGAGAAAGAAATATTGTCGTTAGGCTTAAATTTTGATCTACCTCATTATAAACTAAATTTTATAAATTTTTCTCTGGCTTTGAAAATCTTCTCATGAATATTAAGAATTGTGAGATCCGACCAAATTTCTCGTTTCATAACTTGGTAAAACAAGTGGAGAGCATCTCTTTTAAGAATTTTTATAATTTTAAACCCCATAAGGTGTTTTCTCCCTCTTTAATAAGCAAGATTTTAAAATTCTTAATAATTTGAAAAGGAAACTCTGTCATCATTACAAAACCGGATAAGGGTAAAGGAGTAGTGCTGATTGATTCAACAGTTTACATAAATAGAATGGAGACAATTTTGTCGGATACGTCTAAATTTAAAAGGGTAAAAGAGAATGTTCTGTCTAAATTACTAAAACTCGAAGATAAACTTAATAGGTGTTTGCGTAAATTAAAAAATAGTAAATTATTGCTGACAATACATACAATTTTTTATTTGCTTCTGGTTCTAATCCAGGAATTCTATATGGTTTACCTAAAGTCCATAAGCCAAATTTCCCACTAAGACCTATTCTTTCGACATGTGGTACATTCAATTATAATTTAGCCAAATTCTTCGTTCCCTTGCTTTCAAAATTCACCTTTAATGATTATTCTATTAACAACTCGTTTGATTTTGCTAAAGAGATAAAAGAGATCAATCATGCCGATTCTCTTACTATGGCCAGTTTTGATGTCTCGTCATTGTTTACTAATGTCCCGTTAAAAGAAACATTAAATATCATACTAAATAAGTTATTCACTACTGATAATACTCTTATTAATGGCCTCACTCAGACTCAATTTAAAAACCTTCTCGAAATAGTGTGTTTTGATAATCTTTTCTTATTTAATAGCAACCTTTACAGCCAAATTGATGGGGTAGCTATGGGTTCCCCGTTAAGCCCAACACTAGCAAATGCATTTCTTTGCCATTACGAAGAAATTTGGTTGAAAAATTGTCCTAGTAGTTTTAAACCCATATATTACAGAAGATACGTGGATGACACTTTCTTAATATTTAACCATCCTTCACACGTAAAACTTTTTCTTGATTATCTTAATAAACAACATAGTAATATTAAGTACACGTGTGAAAACGAAACAAATAATAGTTTACCTTTCCTGGATGTTTTAGTTAAACGGGCCCATAATAAGTTCCATACTTCACTATTTCGGAAACAAACTTTTACTGGCTTGGGAACCAATTATTTAAATTGTATGTTTTATAAATATAAGATTAGTGCTATAGTAACATTATTAACAAGAAGTTACCGTATTTGTTCGGATTACTTTTCGTTAAACGAAGAATTTAAATTTTTAAAACAGTACTTTATTAACAATTACTACCCTTCTCATCTATTCGATAACCAATTAAAGAAATTTTTAAATAACACTTTTGATACTAAACTCCCCATAACTACAGTACAAAAAGAAACCAGATATATTAAATTACCTTTTTATGGTTATTATCATTGCGTATTCGAGGTGAATTGTCCAAACTACTCAAGTCTAGTTATCCCCAAATAAATTTTAGATTCGCCTTCGTCAACCCACTTAAATTATCAAATTTTTTAAAGTTCAAAGATGAATTCCCCAAAACTGTATGCCCCAATGTTGTTTACAAATACACGTGCGACAGCTGTAAGGCTGCGTATATTGGCAGCACTCAACTCCAACTGGAGGTGCGCCTTTCTCAACATTTGGGCTTGTCAGTCCGTACCAACCGTCCCCTCAGTAGCCCTCCACAATCCGCAATTAGAAACCATAGTAATGAAAACGACCATCCCCTTCACAAAACTCAGTTTGAAATTTTAACTAGATCCATAACCTTACAGAACTCCGAATTTTAGAATCTTTGTACATCTATAGAAAACAAACCCTCCCTTAATAATAATAGCTCATCCTACAAATTACAACTCTTTTGACTAACCAACCGTTTTTCACAGACATACCCTTTCTAATCCTCTGACCATCCAGTGTTCCCTTAGACTTTGCCAAGTATGGAGGTGGATGTAAACATTGTGTATTTACCTATGAGGTAATTTAATTTAGTTTTTATAGTGATGAAATTTAATTTAATTTTAGTTTTTATAGTGATGAAATTTAAATGATTTTAATTTTGTATTGATGCAATTTTCATTTTGCTTTAAGGTTTTAATTTTAATGGTTTTAATATTGTATTGATGTAACTTTCACTTTTCAATTTTGTTTTAAGGTTTTAAGACTTAACTCACTGATGATGACAAAAGATTTGTCGAAACGTCTGATGTACAAATAAATGAAAATGTTTGCCGTTGTGTTGATCCTTCTTTTCATAATATATATATATATATATATATATTTTATATATATATACAGTATAATATATATATATATATATATATTATTTTATATATATATATATATATATATATATATAATATATTTTACTTTTGTTTACTTTTGTTGAGTTTGAACGACGGTTAAAAAAAAAAATATATATATATATAAAATATATATAATAATATATATATAATATAATATATATATATATATATATATATATATATTAGTGATGTAGCGGATATCATTTTTTTCACATCCGCGGATGCGGATGCGGATGAGGATGTTTGATTTCAACATCCACGGATGCGGATGCGGATGTCTACATTTTCGTTATTTTTTAGGATATATTCGAGATTTGTTGTGTTTAACGTATATAATAAGTTATTATATAGAGAGAGCTGTAGCTATAATGTAGTATAATTGATTAATTGTACAATAATTGCTGTACTTTTCTCTGAACATATAAAATAATATCAAGCATCTAACTAATATAGAAATCAATTAGTGAATTCGTCTGCAAATAAATTCGTTATATTTTGTTGAGTTTCAGCCACAATTAGAAACCATAATTGTGTTACCAGGATGCGGGACGTGAACCCAACTCAAATGCACCCCACCGACCTCTTTCCCCAACCTCCACCCTTATAGAAAGAGATCTTTAATTAGCTTGATAACTATTTATATTAAGTTTAAAGTTTTTATTAGGCATATTTATAAATGAGTAATTAAAATAAAGTAAACTAGATGTTCATCGTTTAATGTTCAAATTTAATTATAGGAAGGTTATGCTTAAGGAACATTAATTTTTCTGCCTTTTCTGCTGCCAGTCTGTTTCTCTTTTCATCATATATTAATCCAGCACTGCTAAATAATCTCTCGCTTGGTACGTTTGTTGGAGGACAGGCTAAATGTTTCCTTGCAAGTTTACTCAAGTATGGATAGATATTCTGCGTATTTTTCCACCAACTAATAGGATTGTCACATGCAGCCAGGCGTTTTTCTTGGTGATAGCTCTCGATCATTTTTAGTACATCTTTTGACATCGCGTAGGTCTCGTCATTGCTGCTTGACTCAAGAAACTAAGAGACAGATTCTGTGATAGATTTGCTTGTTGAAGGTGTTGGTTCTGTCACTGAAACTTTTATTTTTTGGTGGGTGGCGAAGCGACAGATTCAAGAGATTGAAGCTCTTCAACTGCTTTGCCAAGTGATGATTTAACTCGTTCTAATGTACTAGGTGAAAATAACAGCTTTGTAACGTGGATCTAAGTAGGTTGCAAGAGAGTAACTTCATACAAGAACAGCCTCTAGTCTTGTCGCTTGCATCACTTTTGCGCACAATGAACTAGTTCTATTAATATAGTAGAATTTGATAATTTCCGCTTATTAATGACATTTTATCTCAACGGTCCACATCCGCACGACATCCGCAGTCCAAAGTGCGGATGCGGGTGCGGATGCGAGAAAATGTGCGGATGTTCCGCGGATGCGGATGCGGATGTGACCTACATCACTAATATATAATATATATATATATATATATATATATATATATATATATATATATAAAAATAATATATATATATACATAAATATATATATATTTATATTATATATATATATGTAAAAAGTGAACAATGAACATTCCTACACCATCATTATATGGATTCATTGTCTTCATGCAGTACTTATGTTCTTATAGTTTTATGTTGAATGTTCATTTTTACATAAGAACCAAAAATCGCCTAAGCGAGTTTTGGATAGAATTTCGATTTATACTTCTTTATTCATTACTGTATTTCTCTAATTCATCTTTTCTAATAATGACTTATACACTATGACGTCATAAAATAACTTTATTCTCTTTACGTTTCCCATACTTTGTACACTGAATCACGTTCTTAGTATTTGGACATCTTCCGTATTCAATGTATGGTAAATTCTTTAGTAATAAGGTTATGGTGTTATGTAGTATAAACATTATTATTCAACCATATTCATCCATACGTCACGTTTTCCCCGTCATTAATTCCCCTTGATCATTATCCTATATAAATTTTATTAAATATTCATTTTTTTCTCGTTCGTTCGAAAACGCAAAAATACGTTCTCGTATTATTTTTTTATTATTTTTTTTTAAGTGCGTTCACCCCTCAAGATATTCATAAATGCTTACTAAGATCGAATTCCGCTCACGACGACAGATTCGAACGCCTCAAAGATAAAATACCTCCTTTCGCTCTGATTTCAAATTTATAACATATTATAACATATTATGTTATATCATGTGTGTCATGTCTCATGTACTTGTGTTGTACTAATAACCATATATAATAACCATCTAGTATAACCATCTAGTTAACCATCTAGTATAACCATATAGTATAACCTATAAAATATAAAACACTGTAAGAATGGTAAATGACGTAATGTACTCATGAAACTGTAATTAAATGTAATGAAATATATACGGTAATGTAAGAATGTACTTTAAAATGGAAGTGTAATTAAACAATAAGTGAATAGGAAGAATCCATAATTGTAATCGAAATGTAATGAACCAAA